>PNEQ01070625.1:0-27509 GCA_003012365.1 Medauroidea extradentata
CCCATTTTTAACCAGTTTAGGGCCGAATTCGGAAAATATATTTTAAATGGTACTTGGGATACTTACAAAAGCACCAATTTAAAGCAAAGAGTACTTCGATATCTCGATTGATTCGATAGATATGGAATGATAATCGAAAACACATTTCACGTATTTTCACCCCTTTAAATAAAGAATTTCGAAACGATTTTGAGTCCTGTCATAGACATTTGTAAACGTAACCAATTAAAGTTAAAATCACGGCGATAGCCAATTGTGTTTCAAAGATAAAGACGATTAATTAAAAACACATTTAGCCCCTTTTTACTGTCTGGGGGTCGAATTTCAAAAAAACCTAAAACCACTTTTTGGGTATTTACGTAAGCAATATTTTGAAGTGAATATAAACTCTCTACCCCGAAGGGTTCGATAGATATCAATAGTTGATTGGAAACACATTTAACGTCTTTTCAGCCCCTTAAAAGTTGAACTTCGAAAAATCCTTAAATTGGCTAATATGCATTTTTACGTGTGTCCTATTAAAGTAAAAATCACGATGATAGGCCGTCGGGTTCGAGCTCTATCAACATTTCTTCGGAAACACATTTCACCCCTTTTCACCCTCTTAGAGGTCGAATTTCGAAAAAATCCCTTCTTAGTGCTCGCCTACGACCTGAAGGGAACCCCCACAAAAAATTTCACGATTCTAGGTCCAGTGGTTTGGGCTGCAGTTTGATATGTCAGTCAGTCAGTCAGTCAGTCAATCAGTCACCTTTCATTTTTATATATATAGATTAGCATTCGCTAAATAGTATTTACTAATTAATTGGTAGCAATTTTAATACTTTATTAAATGTGCAATTTACCAGTCAAGGTATTCGATGGGGTGATTTCTAAAATGTAATAAAAAATTAAAAGAAAATTGAAAATGGCGACAAGCTGTGTGGACATAAAACTGCTCACAAATTGACCTTGTGTCAACTGTAGATACCTCATTTCACTACCGAAAAGAAATAAATATTTTCACTGTAGATTTTTTTTTAATTTCCACTCAAACCATAACATTTACTAAAAAGGAAAAAATTATGAATTTTAATACACTTATAGCATACGAGTTAATTTCTTGGATGTATCTGGATATAAGCTGAATATCCCTGAAATAAACCGATCGAAGTGGCGCAAATGTAACACACTAACCTCGCATTTGGTAGGTTCGATTCCAGGCCCCGATCACCCTAATTTCGGTTATTTTTTTCATGGTTTCCTGTATCCGCTCCAGGCGTATACTGGGATGGTTTCATAACAGAGGTCATGGTCGATTCCTTTCTTAAATCCTATGCTTGTGTAAAAGTTGTGTGTTATTGTCTATCATGACCTCGCTGTCGATTACACGCAAATTTAACTTAACACTTTGCTATAGTCTGCTTTAAAAAACTTGTATAGGTCATTAGGGATAAAGTGAACACTAATTATTTAACCTCTGAAAAAATTCACCAGCCGTTACTGCTTATAGTTCAAAATCAACACTAGCTACCTTACAACTTGTATGGTTGGCAGCGATTTGCTGAATGTAGTTCCGTGTATATTCCTATTTAAATACAACAATACAGAAATAAAATCAACTGAAATCACCGATTTGTATTTTTATCATTAATATATTTTTTTTATCAAACTGTACAGGTTCTTACCGAACGCACAATTTATCTCATACGCGCAAACATCAAGTGACGTGTCCAGAGAAGTTAGACATGTCCCGTCGTTAACCGTTACGCGCGGAGGAAAGATATAAATTGGCTGAAAATAGACATTTATCAGGGGTTTTGTGAGTTCTCACGTTATCCCGAACAGCATTTACCTATTGACTATTTGATTACTGAATCCATTTAATAATTATACTGGGTTATTATTGAAGTAAACATCACGACTTTTTAACTGTTTAACTGTTTGTAAATGCGTTCAGACGATAAAATGTTTTCCTTTATGGTTTGTTCGGCTGCTATAAATTCTAACTCTACGAAGGTTAAAAACCTGAGCTCACTGCCAAGGAAAGCATTACCTAAGTAAAATATATCACATTTTGAAAATGAAATATGAATTTTATTTGATATCAATATAATTTTAACAAGCTCAGAAATATAACTTTAAAATGAGCACCTTCCGACACTTATACATGTATTTATTGGAGCTAGTTTTGTGAGTTATGAAATGTTTACACTAGTTTTTAGTGACATGGAAGTTTTCTTTTTTCCAATAGTTAAGATGGATACATAATGGCTCACAGAAAATTCTAAGCAGTGCTTGGTTTATTCTGAACAGCATATAACACATATGCAATATAAGTGAATTGATACAGAGACCTAAATCACAAGAGTCATCAATAATCGGAATAATGGGTAGTAAATTAATCAAAATATATTCACGAAAAGTAATCTAGGTAATTTGCTCAGTCACGTGACCAGGGTTTTTATTCACCAAAGATAAACTAGGTTATGACTAAACACCTACCAGTAATTGGAATTCAGTATGGAGGGAATTCAAAATTAAACCTAATATTATACACTAAGTTTTGTTAATAATTTTTTATAAACGTGACTACAGAAGCGTATTTTTACACTACATTTTATGACCCAAGGGAAACTGCACAGCAAATTCAAATGACGGTCTATTGTATTAAGTAGTCCAAGAAACATATAATAAATTTGTATATACCATAAGATAATATTAACGTGTAGTTCTCCACCACTAGTACCTCACAATTCTTCTTCATAAGTTTACAGTGTTTGTTACGTGACGTTTTCCTTTCACTGTGCGTAGTTCGCTGTCGTTGAGATTATTTCGAGTGTTTTTTCCATCATTTGTCATTTTTTCTCTGCAGCTGTTAGCTTACCTTGGTCTTCGTTACGGTTGGCAAGGAGTTGATTGAGATATCGCTCGTGTAATTTCTGATAACTTTTTAGACGCTTGGAGACTTTGCTTTGGTTACTGGTCGAAATGTTATCCTGCACATCGTAGGTTAACTGTAAATTAGAAATAACTTACAGCGTGTTATATCAAAGGCGGATCTAGAACTTGGTCAAGAGAGGAGCTTGAGCTTTTTAAAGTAACATAGTACTGCTCCCGCTAGAAGTAATATATATATATATATATATATATATATATATATATATATATATATATATATATATATATATATATATATATACCCAGTGTCAACCACCTGGGAGAAAAATTACAAAGAATCCAGAAACAAATTTATAAGCTCTCATTGACAATATTTTTAGTTAAAAACACTAACTACATATGATCATTGATAGATCTGTGCAATGGGAGTGCATGACTGGATTTAGTTGCTTTTCACAATTGAGTATGTCCAAGCAACTAAATCCAGTCACTAACTACATAGTGAAGGTTTTAAAGAGATTTTCAAGAATAAGTGAACAACGTTCTACTTTTTTCATCATCTTAGCGGTTGAATTTTTGAAAAATTCAAAATTGAGTTTTTGGCATTTGCAGAGCCAATATTTTGAATAAAAACGAACAGCGGTAGTTTACTGTATAAAATATATATTAGAGGTCAAATGAAAACAAATTTTACCTTTTTTTCGGCTCCTTAACAGATATTTTATTATTTACTATTTGAGAGCAAGTGGGAGTTTCGGTGTGTTTGATAGTTCGACATTGCCTTCCCCTGAAAGGAATAAATTACAACTGCTTCCCACAATGAAAAAACTCTGTGACTTATATTACTTGGGTTCTAGACGTAGGTAAAAATAAACGAGCAATAAATAATTTATGATAAAAAATAAAATTGATAGATTCAGAAAAATGTATCGAGTCATATACTAACATGCCTTATTTACAGCTACGTGATGCAACGTATAATTTTACTCAGACTTCAAAAGCAGATATTTTCCTGCCGACAGCAATACCAAACTCATATAGGTGATTTGTAGGACGCAGTGCTAGGAATCAAATCAACTAAACCGTGAATATTGTACTTAAGGCATTGGTGAATGAAAAACAGAAATATTTTTAAACTGCACATGGTTACTTTTAGAATGGCCACTGTACTTACTTGCATAAAGTTACGTGCAGTTTTCAAAAATATATTTTTGATAGTAACTTATAAGTTATTCCTTGTCACTAGAATGTCAATTCTAAAATCAGCACTGAATATTGACTACTGATGTGTCTGATATGCAGTCAAATTCTGGGTTCGATCAAGATTGGTTAAGATTTTATTTTCCAGACTTATCAACAAATTCAAATATAATGCGATTATTTTTTAAAACAATCTTCACTAAATTAACTGTTACAGTTTGCTGTAGCCAGTGTAATTGTTTTATCCACTAGATTCTGAACAGTAACAAGTATTTTCATTGTCAAGAGATATGTGTTATCTCTTCTGAAATCAAAAGCCTCAAAACGAAAAATATCGTATTCATTTCTGCGTGAAAAAAAAAAAAAAAAAGCATTATGGAAACTCCAATAAACAATTTCTTGAATAATTGCTCATAACTGGGAGATGGCGACCAATGCCACGGATACACATAGTTTATTAATTTTTTAAGGTCATTTCAACCTGCAGTGTACCATTCTGACTTCAGGATCTTTAACTCTGACATTTAAATTAATATAATTTATTTAAAAAAAAAAACACTTATAATAGCTGTAAAGATCATGAGTTGGCATAAAACTCTCAGAAAACAACGTATATTTAAAACGGAAAAAAAAAACGTAATTAAATACTTGCTCTTTCACAAACAGAAGTTTTGAAATTAAACAGTAACAATCCAATTATATTTTATAATTAATTTTCTAGGAAATAATTATTTTGTCCATTGCAAGTCGATGAGATGTGGGAGGGGCCTCTATAACCCACTAATGCATCTGCCACTGTGTCAAATGTACGATTATTTTATTTTTGCAATGGTATTTTCTCGTTTCCTTTTATTGTAGAAGTGATATGATCATCTAAGAATCGATTTTGTTACACATATCAAATATGGTTGAATTGGATGTATTAGACGTCCCCAAGAAGAGACTATAGTCGGCAGTTAACTTGGCGTCTCACAGCGTGGGGGTGTGGGGACAGCTGGACAGGGGAAAGAAGGGGAAGTAAGAAGACGGCACACAATCGGAGTTCTTCTGTAGCCGCCGTCGGTGACGGTTCTGTATATTTCACGCATGGTGCTGGTGAGGCACCTCATTTGATTGCGAGTTTTACTCTCTTTCGATGTCCTCATTTGCCTGCCTGTGGATTATTCTGGAACCTGAGGCCATTTTTGTTTGTGCTGTTTTGTGTAATGTAACGATTTCTTGTACATTTTCGACTGTACGTACTGCATACAGAGTTAAATTGCGTTTTTGGCTGTACGGTTAGATTCCAAGGCCAGGGGCTGTGCCTCTTAACGAGAGAAGAAGAAAGAAGACACACAGTCGAGAGCCGTGTCGTGGCTGTTAGGAAAATATCGACAGTCACTGCTTACCCGAAAATTTAAGATGAAGATTATATATAGCCCACAAAGGCGGAGGAAAGTGATGCATAGCTGGGAGCGGGAAATTATAAAAATTGCAATTCAATATTGTGATGAAGAAGCGACAAATACATCAAATACATGTCTGCTCGAGCCTCTGCAGAGAGCAACCAATACAGTATCAAAGTACACAGGTGTAAATGAAGTTCAATCTAGTATGCTACAGGTTAACTTCGCTGTATTTATAAACAACCGTCAAGAGGGTATACTGCAGGGGTAAATTTTACCGACTCAAAATATTTGATTTTATGTCAATTTAGGGAATAAATAAATTATTCAAACAAAATGTTCAAATTTTAAAATTTTTGTTGCAGTGGGAGTTTACAATTAGAATTTATTGGTCTGTGGACATACGCCATTGCTAGAGTCCCGGATATATCGCGGGTTCAACGACCAACAGGCTGGGCTGCACAGTCCTGTATACACTATGTCTTCAGCTACTTGTACATTGTCTGCTGCTACAGTAAGTGAGCATTTGAACATTTGACGATGTAGCGCGGCAGTCCATGAGTGTTTTTATGCAAGTCCTCCATTAGTTCGGAGTCCCCAAAGTCACGTTTAGTAAACAATCACCCGATCGAAAAAGTTTCCAACATATACATGACTTAGAAATCCAACCTCTCTTCAGTTGAAACCGCGATATTCCCAGGACTCTTGCCATTGCTCATGTTTTGCTGATCAAACCTGTGTTGCGTGACAAAGTACGAAAACGAAAAAGATAAAACAAATATAAAACACACACAAAAGAAAAAAGCAATCCCAGAGGAATTCTGTCGGGTCTTTTTAATAATAATAATAATTGTTATATTAGACAACAAAGAATTCTAGAGATAAAATTCAGTCGAATATCGACACAACACCCAGACACAAAAGACATACACAAATATATAACCAGATTCCCAATATGAAAAAAGATGGAAATAGACAAAAACAGTGAACAGTGGACAACAAACACAAGACAATAGAACAACAACACAAGTTAAAACCAACGAAAAAATGCAAAGTTTCTGGGATTGCAATCTATCCCCGTCTTTAGGCTGAGACACAGCATGTGTGATTAGCAGGGCTCTCGGTCAATGAGAGGCCAGTACTCTCCTGATTAGCTGAGCACCTGGTAGTGATGTTGGCTGGTGTTCTGCCGAGACTGTTAAACATAAATCTGTTTATTTTATTTATTTATTTATTTATTTTCTGTAGCACTGTTTATTTTTTTTTTAATTACAGTCAACCAAATATTTTTCAGTTCAATGCTCTGTTGGCTTATGATGTTTTGTTACTGGCTATGTAAGCTGATTCTTTAATTTTCCTTTTAATTCTATCTTTTTCCTGACTTATTGGGTTAGCCGAGTCCCAGGGAATTTTGTGGCTATTTCCCCATGCATGTTCGGCAATTCTAGATGTCTGTATTTCACCCTTTTGCATGACGTTCTTGTGTTCTTTGACACGAGTGGATAATGTTCTACCAGTTTCACCAATGTAGCCTATAGGGAGCCACATTCGCATGGTATTTGGTATATGCATTCACGGGTCTGAGAGGTGGTTTTCAGTGTGGAGCTGGAACGGAATGCTGTTCGTAGGCCCAGTGACGTAGCCAGGAGGGGGGGGGGTCCCTGGGGTCCAGACCCCCCCACCCCCACCCCTTCGCAACACATGACTTTTTTATTTAATCTAATCATTATAAAAGTGCTTGTATCACTCCTCACGCACGTGGGAGCAGCTCAACTTACATTGCATGTATCACAGTTCATATAACCTACATACGAGAATAATACTAGACAGCTGGCCTATGTTTGTGCAACAAGTAAAACGTGGTGTTTCCTAACTCGGACACTAGATGCCAATACTAATCCACTAGTGCATTCTTCGAGTGGCGTAATCGCCAGAGCCTGCGACTAGATGCCACCACTGTCGCTTGCCTTGCAGCCCACAGTCCGATTTTGTTAACTATTTTACGATCTGCGTATTGGCTTTAGTCTCTGTCGAGTGTCGGCCCATCAGACGTCATGGATAAGTTTGCTATGAGGAAGAAAAGAAGAATTGAAACTGATTATTCTCCAACTCTAGTAAGACACTTTCATGAAAAATTTTCATAATTTCGTAAATGTACTGTATTTGTTTGCTAAGACAACCCATTATAAATGACACCTGTTTCTAAAACAGGAGTGCTTCAACTCATAGACGTTTAGGCCCGTTCCACAATGCACGGGCACGTAAGAAAACTTACACGGAACACGCAAGTCATGTGCCAAACCAAAATAATTTTAAAAGTAAACCAGAAGCAATATTATATATGGACGCTAATCAATACGTTTTGTGTATTTTAAAAGGTAAGTTATATTGCACTGTCATCGTTTTTACGTGCATGAACACACGTGTACTGTTTGTCTACTGTATTTACGAAATATTTTAACATTTATTTAACAATATTTACACGAAATGCAAGAGAAAATAATATTAATGTTATTGGGTTGCAAACCTGTACACGGAAGAGTTCAGAGTTGACCAGCTTTCTTACGTTTTCGCATGCGTATCCATGTCCGCGAGCTTCTCATTGTAGAAGAAACTTGGTGTGAATGACGTTTCTGCGTCTGTGATCCGTATCCGCGTCCGTGTCACTGTAGAACGGGCCTTATGAATCATTTTTTTTCAACATGTTATTTATGTCCCTACGATCTTTTATAACATGAATAATCGTAATAAAAATTGCAATTGTTACAATGTAGTGGAAAGATGTGATTGTATTTTTCTTTTGGTGATTTTAGGCTCCTGAAAATGAAGATAAATGCCTTAGTAGTACCAGTTGCCACTTCAACAAACTACTTCCAGTTCCGGGACCCAGCCAGCTTGCTGAGTCTCAAAATCTGGATAACATCGCACAAGAAGCAAACCAGCAGCATCATTCATCTTCTAGTCAACCTTTTGAAAACACCGAAGACACCAAAATTAACAGTACTGCAGCTATACAAGTAAGATTTTCTATTGTTGATATAGGATTAATTTCTGAAAATATCTTTCAGTCCTCTCTGTCAGTCAACACTACAGAGGAAAATACATGTCATATTTTGAAAGAACTTTTTGTACCAGAAGTATCATTCATGTTTCCTGCAACTTAGTTTCAGAAAAAAAATTTGAAATTTCAGCATAGTTGGCTTCGAAGGTGGGAATGGTTTGCTTATTCTAAAGTAAAGGATGGAGCCTATTGCAAGTATTGTGTTCTTTTTGCATCAGCATGTGTAGGTAAAGGTGACATTTCAGTGCAGAGTGCTTCATTAGTAGGCAAGCCATTTAGAAAGTGGAAAGATGCTGTAGAAAAGTTTCAGGAGCACTCAACGAGAAGTTACCACAGATCAGCAGTTGTTTCAGCAGACAACTTTTTGAAAGTAACTGCAGGAAAGATACAAGATGTGGCTACTATTTTGGATAGCAAGAGAATGAGGGAGCGAGAGGAGAACGGAGCTGCTATACTACCTATTATTGAAACAATAATATTTTGTGGAGAAAACAAGTTACCCCTCCGAGGGGATGAAGATAGTGGTCCTATCACTCTCGAAAAACCTGACAAAAAATGGAAAATTCACAGCTCTCATAAGGTATCGAACTAATGTTGACGAAAAACTAACAAGTCACTTGCTTCATGCTCCCAGAAATGCATCCTACCTCAGTCCAGACATTCAAAATGAAATAATTAGTATCTGTGGACAGTTAATTCAAGAAAAGTTAGCAAGAAATGTCAACAATGCAGAATGTTTCTCCATTATCGGAGATGAAACACTCGATGCATCTGGTCAGGAGCAGTTCTCATTATGTTTGAGGTATGTTACAAATGAAGTCACTCCTTGTCTGAGAGAAGATTTTGTAACATTTTTTTTTTCTCTGGCTGATCTATCTGCAGAAAATGTTGCTGCAAAAATTGTGGAAGCTTGTACTGCCTTAGGTGTTGACCTAGAAAAATTAATAGGTCCAAGGGTACGATGGAGCTTCGACAATGAGTGGGTGTAAAACTGGTGTCCAGTCAAGAATCCAACATCTTTATCCAAAAGCAAAGTATGTTCATTGTTCAAGTCATCGTCTAAATTTAGTTCTCACAGATTCCCTTGGGTTGCCCTTAATATCAAACAGTCTTGGAGTTTTAAAAGAAGTGACTCAGTTATTTAGGCACAACGCTCAAGCAGGAAATCTTTTAAAAGAAAATGTGGTCAAAATTCTGTCAGAATCAAAAAAGTCAATATTGCTAGGGGTTTGTGAAACAAGGTTTATTGAGCGCCAGGCATCTGTAAACACATTTGTTGAGCTTCTTCCTGCAATAGTTACAACTCTTCAGGAACTCTCAGAACTGAAAAAATCATTTTCAAGTACTGCATCAACACTTCTTGCTGCTATGGAAAAAGGAAACTTCATAGTGTCACTGCTGGTTTGTGAATATCTCTTTAGCCTCACTTTACCGCTTTCAGCTTACCTCCAAAATCCTCAGCATGAACTAACTTCTGCGATAAAGTACAGTGATAACATTCTACAAACTTTGAAAGATCTCGTACTGATAACAATGATATAAGTGAATTTCGTAGGATATTCCAGAAATCTGAAGATATTGCTGGCTCTGTTTTCGAAAGTGAGATTGATGTTCCTAGGCAAGCAAGCAAACAAACAAAACGGGAAAATTATCCACATGACACACCCGAGGAGTACTATAGAAGGTCAGTTTTCATACCTGCTATAGATGGGTTTATTGTTAATCTACAGCACAGATTCAGCCAAAATAGAGAGTTTTTGTCTGCGATTGAAGTGCTTCTTCCAAAGAATTGTAACCCCAGCAATGTAGAGATGCTAAAAAACCTGAAAATGTACTATGAACAAAGAATTTCCGACACCGAAATTGAAGCAGAGTATGTATTGTGGTGTCAAAAGTGGAAGTCTGTTGACAGATATCTCTTACCATACCAGATTATGTCCATTTTAAATGCCTGTGACAATAACTTCTACCAAAATATTCTATACTTACTTTGTGTCTTAGCAACTTTGCCTGTCTCAACTTGTGAAGCCGAAAGATCATTCTCAGCACTAAAGAGAATAAAGCCCTGCCTAAGGAATAAAATGACAAGTGAACGATTAATTGGCTTAGCACTAATGTCGATGCATTACCCAGTACCTTTTAAAGCAGAAGATGTGTTAACTGTGTTGGCAAGAAAAGGGAAAAGAAGGCTGTTACTGTAACTAGTCATAAGTTTACATTATTTTTTGTGATCAGTAATATGTTATGATTGCCAGAAATGTATGTAGATTGAAACTACATTTGTGATACTATTTTTAGAGAAACTTTTCAACTGTTATGTTTTGTGATGTAGTTTTTGTCATTGCACCTTTTACTAGAAATTTTTACAGGGACATATTACAGAAATGCTATTGAATAAGGCAATGAATAGCCAGCCTTTCTTGGAAACTGGACTATTAAAGATTTTATAAAAATGTTTGATTTTATATGTTAATAATTTGTACAATATTTTGTTGCGTTTATTAAACATCGCGCCAGTAAAACAAATTTCAAATTAAAGTAACTTTGTTAACTTACTCGAGTGTGTACCTATTGTGTGGGTTGTGGAGAGGGGGTACATGGACTTAATTTAATAAACAATGAAAAGAGGAGAAAAGTAACACAATTCCTTGATATTTACCAACTGAAGGTACTCAATATTTCAACACAGAAATGGCTTAAATAGCACCATTTTGTACCTAGAAATTCAAAATTTTCTGGGGGAGGACCCCCGGACCCCCCGCTTAAAAAGGAATGGGTGAATGTTGGACCCCCCCCCCCCCCTATACACAAATCCTGGCTACGGCGTTGGTAGGCCGTATTTGTTGGCTAACCTTCTTATTTTTTCAGAGTCCATGGACATATGGAATAATCGGAGTTCCGGAAGGTTGTTTGTGGTGACTTCGCAGTTCCCCATGCAAAAATCTAAGTATCTGTTAAACATTGTCCAACCTCTAGCCGGCCAGACACCTACATTCATTAAAAACTCTAACCACTTTATTTCAGTATTCAGAACCCTAGAGGTATCACCATCCGACATCCTGGTGAGTTTCGATGTCCAAAACTTGTTCACCCATGTTTCAGTAGCAGAAACACTTGTCATAGTGAAATCCAAACTAGAAAATGACAGCATTCTTAATGAAAGAGCATCCATACCCATCTCATCCATAATGGAACTCGTGGCACTCTGTGTCACCACAACATAATTTCAATTTAAAGAAGA
Organism: Medauroidea extradentata; assembly: GCA_003012365.1. Classification (NCBI taxonomy): domain Eukaryota; kingdom Metazoa; phylum Arthropoda; class Insecta; order Phasmatodea; family Phasmatidae; genus Medauroidea; species Medauroidea extradentata. The sequence goes on from PNEQ01070625.1 coordinate 11,768, forward strand.
TTTCTATAAACGAACTGATGGCATGGCTATAGGGAACTCACTTTCACCATTCATGGCAAACATATTCATGGAGAATCTGGAACAAGAGGCACTAAGTAACACAACAACTTCACCCAAAATTTGGCTGCGATACGTAGACGACACATTCCTTGTTTGGCAACATGGACTGGAAAAACTGGCCGAATTTTCAGATTCCCTCAATTCGCTCCGGCCATCAATACAGTTCACACATGAAATAAAATCCAACATTAGCATCCCTGTCCTAGACACCCTAGTTTCTAAAGAAAATCACAGACTTAGCACTAAAGTATACAGGAAACCGACACTTACTGGTCAATACCTGCATTTTGAATCTAGCCATCCAACAAGTACAAAGTCGGGTATTGTTCGCACCCTAGCCAACCGAGCAAAAAATATCTGCTCAGACAGGAAAATATTAATTGAGGAACATTTTCATCTAAGAAAATAATTCATGGACAACAAGTATCCCAGGTATATCATTGAGAAGCAGTTAAGAGAACAAAATTCACCAAACTGCGAAGTCACCACAAACAAACAACCTTCCGGAACTCTGATTATTCCATATGTCACAATCCCCGAAACGTTCCATTTTTTCGTTGGTTTTAACTTGTGTTGTTTAATTTTCGTGTGTTTGTTGTCCACTGTTCACTGTTTTTGTCTATTTCCATCTTTTTTCATATTGGGAATCTGGTTCTATATTTGTGTACGTCTTTTTTGTTTGGGTGTTGTGTCGATATTCGCCTGAAGTCTATCTCTAGAATTCTTTGTTGTCTAATATAACAATTGTTATTATGAAATAACCTGACAGAATTCCTCTAGGATTGCTCTTTTTCTATTTTTGTGTGTTTTTATATTTGATTTTTCTTGTTCGCTTTCGTACTTTGTCATTCAACACAGGTTTGATCAGCAAAACCAGAGCAATGGTGTATGTCCACAAACCAATAAAATCTAATAAATATTTAAACCATTAATTTTGATCTATCCAGATAAAACTCGTCATGTCTTTACCAAAAAAATTGGCACCAAAACAAATATTTCGGGTCGATCAAAGTTACCACTACTGTCAAAATATCCACAGATAACGGAAATTAGTACTTACTTAAGATTGTGTTCTTTACACAAAAGTTTCCGATATAAGCCCACTTGTTCATTTCGGTTACGTGATTGTCAGACATGTACACTTACATTTTTATTCGTGTTTCTTTTTCTTGTGCGTATGTGGGCTCTATCAATATTTAAATATAATTATGTAGCAACATGGCCGCCATGGAAGCCTGCATTTAATTATATAGTGGTATATGTAGCTACAAATAGTGTTATAAATGTAATTGCTTTATAATATGCGGCGTTTACCTGAAAACTATTTGACAAATAAATATGCAATACTTAAATTCGCCTGATTCAAGGCTTGACTGCTGTCATGATCCATGCATATATTTTTGTTTAGTTAAATAGTAAAACGAAACCAACGATGTGCGGTCATCTGTGTTCGTCATGTCGAATCACCCGACCACTTGCAAAAGCCATCAGATCTAAGTTAATATCTTAGTAAATTGCACGAGGTTACGCGAAATAAATATCTCTTCATGAATATTTTGCAGAATGTAGGCATCTGCATTTAAATGTTTCCGTACAATTACTATATATTCGCTGAGATGTTAAAGCAAAACATTTTTTATTTGTGTATTATTTCATTAGTTATTAATGACATTGTTACAATCATTAACATATATTTTGTTCCAATTGTTGACTTTTATCACTACGGTTTTCACACAGTGATATTCCCAAAATTCAACTACGAAATAATAAATTAATGTTTATGTCATGTTTTTTACTAAGCCACCGAATAACGTATCCAAATCATATTTTCAAAAATGTTTGCGAACTTGTTGTCTTCGTTAGCAATGAGTTATTCCTGCAATAAGCTAAGTTTTTAGTTTGTCACTTAATATGAGCACTTTTTATTGTGTGTTATGCTGGTTAATGTTTTTGTTAACTTTCAGATATATACATAAACATTTGTCCAGCATAATTGTATTTTTATCCATACTTGTATATTGTCTATACTGTCTGTGGAATGTTCATAAATGTGTACACATTAAAAAATATTGTTATTTTTCAACAATCCGTAATTCCTTTGGTAGTAAAAATACGTCAACATAATAGAATGTTTCTATACTGATGTACTGTTCTGATATTGTAGGAGCTTTGAAATGTAAGCACACAATTGCATATCTGGTTTGCTATCGCGTTATTTACTATCTCTCGTCTTATCAAATTCTGCTAAAATACACATTCCTAAAGATGTCTGTTTATAAGTTTTCAGACCATGTATCGTGATCTTAGAGTGTAGTCGGATAGTTGTTAATTTGTTCATGAATGTGACCTGTATGTAATCTACTTTTGTTTAAAACGTTTATATGGTAACCGAACCGGCTATAGCTATGTTTACGAATTAGCGTTCTTCACGAAACGTATTAATTAAATTCTTCACTAGTATAAAAGTAAGTTGTTAACTTCTGCTACGTAAATCTGTGTGGCTGTCTTTTTTTTTTTACTGTGTCCGGCTGAGGTTATTTTAAACTTTAGACTTTAGACATAAGATTTCATCTTAGGGGCTGACAGTATAGAGACATTAATATTACTTACATGACATATGACTTTGCAAGATGCGATTTGTTTGCCAATGCTACACTAAATTGTTTTGAAGATTATAACTAATTAACTTTTAAGGAATGTCTAAAGAAGGCAAAACTTGTATCCAAAGTTGCACCAATGTGCTAGGGTTACGTGCATGCCAAAATTGAATTATAACGAATATTTTCTTTATGTGTATCATAAATAAACGTTGATTGGTTTATTAAAGCACAAAACCACACCTAAACAAGCATTTCATAAATATTTAGTAGTCTTGTAGGGTCCGAACGACTTTCGTGAAATCTAACTCCAATGTGAACATAACCAAGATCGAGCGACTATTCTATCATAAAGCTTATGATAAGAAAACATAACGAGCTCCTTGTTAACTTTGGCTTTTAAGGCGACAATAATTTATTTCTAGAATTTTTGCGAGGTTTGTGTATTTAAACCCAATAGTAGCTGATCCGATGTCGCAAATATATTCTGGCCAAATAGTAGCCCTGTTTTTCAAAACAAACCCCGGTGTGGTGATCGCTAGTTACCGAATTGACAACATTTCCATTAATTTTGGTAAACCAAATAATTTAATTTATCTAAACCTTAAGTATATTTGATAGGACAAAAGTAAGACGTGGCAGCTTTAGATAAAATTTTTCGCCTATCCTGAAATACATATACATATTCCGGAGTACAACTAATGCAACTCACAAATGTGTTGCATATAGTGTATGACGGCAGGAGTTTTGATTGTATCAACAAGGTATATGCCCTGGACAGTAGGATATCAGTTTCTCCTCGCCCTCCCCTCCTGATAACAACACTAGGGAGCTCAGACGCCAAGTTAACTGCCGGGTATAGTACCAGTATGTTAACCAAACAATCTTGAATAAATTGTTGGTCGACCTTTTCTTTTTTCTTTTATGAAAAGTTAATTTTTTCGTTGTCTTAATTAGACTTTAGTGACTAAAATACATAAGTCGGTTATTTACAACTATTTCTGATTTGTGGAAATACATTTAGGAATATCTGGATTAAATTTTCTCAATAGAGCGCAGGGCTGTTTTTTAAAGAAAGCATTTGTGCCAATGTGCAATTATTTTATTAATAATTTTCTATGATTTGTGCAATGATGAACAACATTCTAGTTATCACTCTATTTGCACTACAAAACTACGAAAAACTCAAAGGATGGTTTTCACAAGGTATTATTTCCCTAAAACTTGTTGCAAGGCCTGTATATTAGTTCGAATTAATCACCGGCGAAGAAAATAATTCTGATAAAACATAAACATAATATACAAATACACCCAGCAATAACAGTGGTAGTATGAGCAAAAAAACCATAATTGGTAGCGTAACCTATATATGAACTTCCAGTGAATGACGAAATATGGCTGAATGATATCAGAGTCTCGACGAGTGAGTTTATCGCACAACTTGGCCTTCTGCCAGCGCTCTGAGCTACTCAAGGGTCATGACCCACTAGTACAACCGACACAGCTCGCATATTTCCAGTGGACACTATAGTAGCCGCTATTCGTGTCTTAGTCGAGAACACGAGTATGGTACCATATAATTACGTAATCTACTTACTAGAGACAAATGAATGTTCAAGACTACGCACTGTGGTCGGAAATGGAAACATGCAGGCTGTTCCTGCCATAGGCCTGTAGCTTAAGTCAAATAAGGCTGACAAAGAGCAGCAAGCTGCCTACCCGCCTTAAGGCTAGTTATGGGCACGTTGTCTCAAGAACAAATAGAGTGGAGAGGCGTAATGAATAGATGAAGAAGCGGAGGCATGGATATTACGTGGAGGAGGTGTGTGTGAGAAAAAAAGGGAGGAGGTGCTATTCGATACAGTTTTATGTTAATGTACATATTACTAAATTGATTCCAGTTTTGGAATATTTACCACTTCAATGAAGCTGTGGTTAAGATTGTTGAACTATCGCCTTTCGTATGCTACTATAATATTCAATAAAACTACTTTATTCACCGGCGCAGTCGCTTATCCTTGTAGTGACAGTTAGTATAGCACACACACTTCCAGCAGTCTCCACGCGAATAAAGAAAATGTATTTTAATTTGCTCGATCTGATTTAATTTTTAAAAAATGTGATGTTATTGAAAATAATCAAATATACGTGTTAGTATCTTTTAAAAATATTATTTTTTCGCAATTGATAACCTTGACGAATTAAATTACATAGGGTGGTAATGGAATGCAAGTTACTCAGTACCGTTACCTGTCATTGTGCAAAGTGTTCTAAGCACGAAAAAAATTAGGTCTCTTAAGAGCGCGATCTACCAATATTTTCACCACCATTTTTATTTGTACCAGATATTATTTTCGTATTTTAGACACTAAATGTGACTAAATTAGGCTTTTACGAAAAATTTTTATCGCTCATTTTCGCGTAATGGCTTGTTAAAGTCATATTTTGCATGTTTCCGTTTTAACGACTACACTAAAACTAACTGATATACCAAACTCAAAAAATCACAGTAGATAAAGACATTTCCGGCTACAATTTCATGCTCATAAAATAAAGAATAAACATTACTTGTATTTAAAAAAATATATTGAGTTTTTAAATTTTTATTTTCAGCTTCAGCATTTTTTTAATTGAAATAATTTTTATACTTGATTTTTATAAGCATAACACTGTAGCCTGCAATGTCTTTACCCGCTGTGATTTTTTTTTTTTAGTTTGATATATCAGTTGGTTTTAGTGTAATCGTTAAAACGGAAACATGCAAAATATGACTTTAACAACCCATTACGTGAAAACTATGAGAGATAAAAAAACATTTTACAAGAGCTAAATTTAGTCACATTTTGTATCTAAAATAAGAAAAAAATTATCTGGCACAAATAAAAAATAAAAAAAAAAATTGTGATTAAAATTACGGTAGCCGCGTCCTTAAGGTGCAGGGGTCAAACTCGCTGTAAATATCATGTTTAATTTTGGAGTAAGGGAATTATTTCTATATGTGTAGAAGTGGGTGGTACATGCTGTTATATGTATTAACTGAAGATTTAAGTTTTCTCGGGATGAAATGTGCAAAAAAGAAACAGAAGCCTAGACAAGAATTTCAGCAAATTTTTGAATAACAATATCTCCCGAGTGAATTAATTCTAAAGCATTATTATCTGACCCCGCAATTTCATATATTTGGTTGTGTCATACGAAATTACGCTAAACAAATGCGTTACTGTAACGAAATTTTTGCTTGTTTGCAAATCTGTTGTCCTCTAAGATTTTTTTTAAAGTTTTCTATAATGACTTTAGAGATAGGATACTGTGTTTCGTGCGTGGCAATGGTGTGAAGGTTGAATTAGATTGAGGAGAAACGACTTTTCTTCAGTACGAATAGCAAGTGACATTAATCATTAAATTTTTAAAGGAGTGATATAAGTTGAAAACATACTTCAGATAAATACAGATAATTAATCGAAATGTGTGTGAGTTATTGTTAAGTGCGCACGTGCGCGCGTCTGAGTGTAAGTGCAAAAATGTTAAGAACTGTAACTTAAGTGTAAATGTTGAATGATAGAATAGGAATAGAAGAAGTATGTGTGATATTGTAGATAATATTGATATCTTTGCTACTAAATTAGGAAATGTAATTTAGCAATTGAATTCCATCAAATCTCTATCCATCACAGTGCCAAAAAAAAAAAAAAAAAAACACCTGCAGTAGCAAAAAATATTATCGAAATTTAAAAGCAACAGTAGTTCAAGGTTTACATTAAGCACATATGATTAAATGAGGAAAATTTATTTTCATATCTCATTACTAGGCTAGGTTGATTTCCTTATCACTGGTACTGTACTTGAAATAACAAAAAATACTGAAAAATTAGTAGTGCTGAGGGAAAGTTTACTCTCGCAATCAGTTAAACAATACATACAATTTCCTTAAACCACATTGTAACCATTATCATAAAAATAAGTTGTCAGAAAAAATAAATTACAAAATATTTGCTGCATATTTTTTTACTGCAATGAATATTTTCCGAGTGCTGATGTAACTACGTAAACTGCAATTCAGGAATTTGCGTAAAAAATTACGTAATCCCAAACAAACAAGTTAAAAATAAGTGATCACAGGTATGAAGATAATGTACATGATGGTATATTCTTAATTTGCCCTGAAGATCCCTGCAGGTCTTGAAAAGTACTTCCGTGGGAACCTTTCTGGGGTAAGAGTGATAGAAGTTTTAAGTTTTTATTAAAGGATTTGGCATTCCTTCAAAAAATTAGTGCAGAGAAGCACGTAGTTTGAAGATTTTTAAACACAACAAAAAATTTAAAATTTTAAAGAAGTACGCCTGTGAAGTATTTTGAATCTGTATGAATTTTACAGAGTAAAATGTGCCTCGGAATACCTTTTTTTTGATGAGAAATATCAAAGTAGCTAATATTGTCGCTAGAGAACTCGCCGCCCACCAAGGCGATCCGGGTTATATTCCCGACGGGGTCGGTCTCCAGAATTTCACTAGTGGGAAATGTGCCGGACGATGCTACAGGTCGGCGGGTTTTCTCGGGGATCTCCCGTTTCCTCCACTCCTACAGTCCGACTCTGCTCCATATTTACAACATTTCACCCCTCACCGGCGCTTAAGACCTAGATGTCAAGTGCTGACCAAAACTTCTTCACTCACTCAGTAGTTTTTTTCACGGGTTAGGTTTTCTCGAACATGAAAACACAGAAATGACAACTGACAAGTTATCTTTCAGTTGCAAGATGTACTCTTAGGGCCTGTATTATGACCTCTAGTTACACCTTTAGTTAAATGTTAACTCTCGGTCAGAGTAAAAAAGTGTATTATGACTCTTAGATAATGCTAACTAGAACTCTTAGCTACTAGTCAAGTTAACTGCCGCTTGATGTGATAGCTACATACTTATCCATTAGTTAAGCTTCGGAAGTGGCGACCAGGTAGAACATCTGTCTTTTTTCGTCGTGATTGTTTAGCAGTTTTGAGGTTATGGTTCATATATTCTGAAATGGATAGATCAAATAATTGTTTGAGAGTGATACATATGTTGAATACTTAGAAAATATATTGGTTAATATGCGTAATTGATTTGTGAATTTCGTGTACATTTCGTTTTGTATGTATGGTAGTTAAGCCTATTTTTTAATAGCTTACTATATATGTGGCTTTGGTCGTTCAGGCAATCGTAGTTCAAATTGCCAGTTATAAATAATTCAGTACTTATGTTACAAATGTGCATGGCAATCGTAGGACCACGGCCATAGAGGAGTAGAAGTAGTAGTAGTAGCCATAGAAGTACTTCTACGACCGTGCGTAGGATTATTTATGGTCATAGATTTAACATAGCCTAGGCGAATTGCAAGTTCAAGGTTCACTGAGGTAGGTTAGGTGTGATATATGTATACAACAAACAAATTATGTCAGGTAAGAAACAGTGCATTAAAAGTCTCACTAAATACTTTAAACTAAATGGCCTCCCATCTTACGAAAATAAAGAGAATCCTAGCAAATTCACTCTTAAGTCAAATGTAATGTGGAGTCAAAACGAGTCTGCAGAAGATGTGATATTAATAACATCCTCTCCTAGCAAGGAAATTAGTGGGCATATTTATTTCGCAATGTTCTATACATACTGAAACAGGTATTTTTCGCTATTTATTTATGTCAAAACTAAAATAAAGTATGTTTAGCACATACATATAACAGTGGTAAAAGTAAACATTGCATGTGACATCAATAGTAGTCAGCCTTGTAATATAACATAATACAATAGTCCTAGAAAATGGTGATTTTTATTGCCAACTCCCGAAATACCAAACCAGAACCTTCGTATCGTTATCTCAGAGATAACTTAACTATGGAAACTTTCATATTACAGGCAGACTGACTTAACTATTAGTTAGCTTAACTAGAAGATAACTACTTCACACATTTAACTAGAGGCTCTTAAACTTCGAGTATATATGAAAACTCATAAAATAAATGCCGTAAAAATTTTCGGAGAATAAAGCACTTTAATAGGAAGTCGATATTGCGTGCACTGGCAAAAAATACTTTCCTAAAAACAAGGCTGCTCGTAGAAAGCAAAACTAAATGCACGTGTTTATACGTAAATATTCTAATATATGTGGGGGTGCAGAGGGGGGCAACTGGAATTGTTTTTTGTGTTTATCTGTTAGTCTTTTTATTTGACATTTAATTCCATGTAGTCATTAAATCTAAAAAACAGAAGACTGACCGGTGTGTCTTATCTCGCATAACATATACGTTTGTTTCCCCCACCACGCCACTTAGTCGCTGCTTAACGTACGATCGTTTCCATCCCATCGCATCAGCACTAAAGACATCAGCTGTAAACAACCACCCAAACTCCACTACCACAAGTACACACCTTAAAGGACTCTCTTACTTCAAGATTTTTGTCCTTGTCGAAGCATGGCAGTGGGAAAGCAATAAGGGCGGCACTGGTTCGAGAGTCAAACACAGTATCGCCTCTACATGCGAAGACCTCGATTAAAATGTGATGTTTTCGTAATTCGAGTTTTTTTATGGCACTTTAAATAGTGACCACATAAATTTACTGCTGAGGAGTGTGTAGCAAAGTCCAATGCTGGTCTCGATCAGGGAAATAGGTTTTTAGTTGCAGCAGCCTATAAAAACCCGTTTTTGGTTGTTGTGAGAGGCTCCAAAATCACGTTAATAATAACCGCTATGTCTTTAAACTATGATACAATCGCCGTCTGAAGTGTTTCTTCTTTGTGCAAATGAACACTTCAGGCGCTCATTTAGAAGCTTCGAACGAAAAGCCGCAATTTTCTGGCATATAAGCGACCTTCTTAAAGAACATAGTCGTACGCAATCATTACATATTACACAATTTTGGTACAATTTAACGTCTATAGAGAGATGCTATTAAAAATTGGGGCATATTACGACGTAAAGTATGCTTACAAATATATAAATTATTACGTTGTTAGATTTTCACTGTTTTGGAATTCTCGGATCTGAGACTGGCGATAGAAACTATCGCGCAGATATTTTCGAGTAGTAAAATTATTTTCAAATCAAAAAGCGAGTATTTTTTGGAATTTGGTTGTTATATAGGCCTATATATTATCAGATTAAAAATTATAAAAATTACAGCTTTCCATTTTGTAGATTGTAATATGATACTTGTAAAACATTTACGTTAAATGTTGAAGCAACGAATGTACTAGTCCTTCAGACGCAATTTCTGACATGGCAAAAGTTTTTCCGCGCATACACACGTAAATAAAAACAAAACACATTTTTTGTTTGACAAAACAACACACCAGTCTCGCTGCAGACCACGGTCGTAGAAGAACAGGTCTGGACACTCGCCTATCTAACAATGTATTTTGCTTGACCCCCTTGTTGTTTGACTGTAGTTCGTCAAGTCACCGAGAATGTCGTACTTTTGGCGCTGTTTTCCGGGCGGTCGGAATAAAACTCTGTCCACTTTTTTCCATTGTTAAATTTATAGAGTAAATAAAGATAGCTGGAGCCTTTTCTTAAATTTGTGAGCGAAGAAAGTATTTCATAAATTGATAAAAATTCGTTTTCATAAATTGTTTATCTTAGCGGAAAGGAAGTGGGCGGAGTTTAGTCCGACCGCCCTAACATCAGCGCCAATAAAACACAATATTCTCGGTAACTTGGTGAACTACAGCCAAACAACAAGGGGGTCAAGTTTCCAGGCGAGTGTCCAGACCTGTTCTACGGCCGTGCTGCAGACATCAATAACAGCTGTGTAGCCAACTTTAAAACTGCATAAATACTGTACTTTTCTTTATAAATAGTAACTGTTTTGTTTTTCTTGGAGGTAACATACTTGTTATTTATTCCCTAGTGTGTTTCGGTTATCTATTATGCTAAATTATTCCTTACTTCCGAATAAATAATCTCTGATAGTTTTTCTCCCATTACAAATAACACCTGCTCGCATCCAGTCTGAGTGACGTCACTGCGCAGTAGCGAAGCATTTCGATCGCCAATCGGACAGGCCTCTATAGTTCGGCCACGGTGAAGACTATGCATTCAGCACCGGACAGGTGTTGATATTGTAACAATTTTAATGTGACTTGCCTGCTGGTGAATAGTGTAATGGTCAGTGCTGAGAGAGGGTTAGGGAAGCAATGCTGAGTCAAGGAAGGACCCTGAGTATTTCCGATGATTGCCGAATGTCCTGCACAGTGTAAGCTGCTAGACACAAGTTTAGTGGCCCACTCCACTTTCCCTACCTGGAGCACCTAAATCCTGCACGATACTGAAGCTGTATATGTGGTGTAATGGGTGACCGACACTCCAGTTCTAACTAATACAGATAGGTGTTGCAGCTACGTTCCAATAACAAATCTCGACAGAACTCCCCAGACAGCGGCACACAGGGCTGAGCCCCAGATGTAGACCCCGACCCTGACATTTCAAGAGTCTTGAGCTGGTCTGAGAGTAATTGGAATTGCCCAGCTGGCACCCATATTAAACTCTCCAAATCACCACATAGGCAAACCCTGTGACGACCATGCATATCAGCGTCATCTGACAAATCAAAACAGACTGCACGGTTTAAACTACAAGAAGAAATTTAACAGTTTGCTATTAGCGACAAAATTCAGTTTATATATGTAATTAATATTTCTACATATCGTGTACAGTATGTCATGGTTAACATAAAATATATAAGTACTTTTTAACTTAAAAGTTGCAGTCAACAGCTTGCAATTTACAATGAAATCTCTGCATTTGTAGTGTTTTTGGCTGATCCACTTTCTGTGGCAACATCATAAGCCAATAGGCGAGTTCAAGGCACTCATGATTGCCCGATAATCGGAGGAGTAGGTAACGTCTTATGAAACTCGCCCAGGAATGGCAGAACAGCAGATTGCAGCTGTCACTGCTATTCACATGAAAAAAAAAATATATATTGAGAGAAAATTTTTAGTTTTAACAAAAATACAGTTGATCTGCTATATTATTTCCCCACTTGTCCGACCTCGATCACCAGTCTGTGCCAGGTTTGGTAAATGCATTTCAGGTATTAGCTCGATAGCAGGGGCGTAGTCAAGGGGAGGTTGGTGGGGGTCAGAACCCCTCCCCCCCCCCCACAATTAGCCAACCAAAAAAATTGAAAACATTAGTATAAAAATGTGTAATTTTTTCGCTTACAGAAATTTCTCAATTTAGTTACGAAAACAGTTTAAAAAAGCCCTATTTGGCACTGCCAGGTTAACCAGCCTTCCTTATTTATTGCCCGATCTCGTGGTCGTAAACGACTGTGTTACCAACCATGCAACAGAAAACGTACATATTCTGTCGAGGAAAATTTTGTGTTAGTATCCACAATGATGCATAGTCGTGATAAACTCTTTAAATATTTAATTAGCCTGTAATGTTGTTAGATGAGTGTTTTGTAATTATGCATTTTATTTTATTTTTTATTTCAAGTGGAGAGGTTATTGATATGGTTATATACGAGTAAATCTGATATTTTGATTTAAGTACTGTTCAAAAATAGTACGTAATATTTAGGTACATTCGAAGTCAGTTGTTATTATTCAAACATCTGGCAGCATGTGGGACACAACACACTACCACTCTATTAGGTAAACATCAGTCGTAAAAACATTTTAAAGCGAAACGAAACACGGGTCACGAAACCACATATAACTGGTACAATGAAAACCTAAACTTAGCCAAAATAAAATGCACCTGGAACTTTAAAACTAAAAGGTCTAACTAAAACAAACCATTTGGTACGATAAATGTTGACGAAAATCGTAACCACGCTGCGAGCATTCACACGAGTGATAATAGTAACGGAAAATGGCGGCGTATCCTTACACGATCCTCGGGTGTACCAGTACAAAAAATTTTCAAGACTTTCAATATGCATCTACATTCTTTAAACAGTTTTTACAACAAAACAAAATATTTAATCCGTGTAGATTACGAAATTAACACGGTGATGTATGGTAACTGCCTACAAATATTATTTATGTTAATATTTTACAATATCGTGCAATGATGTTTGTATATTGGTACACACGCAATTGTTTACAGAAAATAAGATCTGCATATGCCCTATCCTGTGTCACCCCCCTGGGGAGAGGAGCCCTTCTTTAAAAGGGCGGAAAACTAAAAACATTTCATATTTAAAAATTAATAATATATTTACCATTAGCATAGTCAATTTTATAAAAAAAAAACTGCTAAAGTAAGCATTATTTTGCAGCTTAAATTCCAGAATTTTCTCGGAGGAGTACCCCCGAATCACCATTTCAAAATGGTAAAAAATTAATTACGTATTATATTTTAAAATTTTAATATTTTCATCAACAACATATACTATATTTTTAGTTACTAAAACTGTTCAGATAGCACTATTGTGCACCTTAAAATCCAAATTTTCCCGGGGCTTTAAAGAGGTGGTCGGTGTTTCTTTGGCAGCGAAAGAAATTTGATTTACGAGGAAGAAAACAACTCTGCATCGGGCCATGCACGATTGATAGTACACAACCCCAAAGGAAGTTGTGTTCGAAGTTCTGTGATTACAAGTATTAAGGTTAAATCGTATACAGTTGAGGTATGAAAACAGTTTCATTGTTTCAGTAAGTGTACGAGTGTATAATGTCGTAAGCCTACTTTGTCAATGTCGAATAATATGACTAGTGCATCGTAGCCTAACCTGCTTGCGGGACATGTATATTGTACGCTTATTTATTGTTTTGTGCAGGTTTTTTCCGGGATGTAAATGTTGCTACAGTAAAGGAATCAGGGCTTATATTTAACAGTATTTTGTATAACTAATAACCACGAATACTGTACATCTATTGAGAAATCTTGCATTGAGACATTCATTTGAATAAATATATAATGTTAGTACACTGTCTCATGTGGAAAACTTCATTGTATTATAATCTTAACATAGGCCTGTCGTGTAGGCAACACTGCAGTGATGTAAAGTGGCCGACGAGTGTAAACAAGGCTTTGCAGTAGTTCGTGTCTTTAATGTATGTACGTCTATATTAAGTGTGGGACCAGTAAAATAAATGCTAACAAACTATCGCAGTTATATAAATAGTAGAAGGTAATACATGTTGCCGAAACCCGGGAGTGTGTTATGGATTATTTAAGTAAGCACGAAACTACCGATACTGGTGCGTCTGAAACCATCATGGCTGCGGAGTCTGAAGTAAGCTTAAAACCGCCAAAACCGTTAACAGTTTGAATGGTATTCGACGGCTACGAACCTCATGAAAAGAAGTCCGGAAATTCAAGTTGCCACCTTCATGACGGTAACCGGCCCTGACGCAGCAAACATATACAATACCTTCCCACTCACTGAGGCAGAAGGAAACAACATTACGGTGATCAAAGCAAAATTTGATGCATACTTCTCCCCTAAATCAAACATAACCTACGAGAGATATGTGTTCAACAAGATCAGGCAAACTGAAAACCAACCCTTTGATGAGTTCCTGACGTCCAGGACCAAGGAAAGAGATGTGAGTTCCAGGAATTGACAAACAGTTTGCCGCGAGACAAAATAGTGGTGGGCATAGCCAGTGATTCGGTACGGGAACGACTCTTAGAAGAAGAAAAGCTAACCTTTGACCTAGCAGTAAACATTTGTAGAGCTGCCGAGCTAACCAAACATCAGCTACAAACCATGAAGCCAGACCAACCACCAACAGTCGAGGCCATTCGTGTGGACAGAGACAGAAAAGGAAGACCCTCATCAAGAGGATCAGAGCAGAGGCAATCGCCAACCTCCGAGTGCTCCAGGTGTGGAGGTTCACATCGAAAAAGATCATGTCCAGCCTTTGGAAAATCCTGTAGAAAGTGCGGAAAACTAGGGCTTTTTGCATAGATGTGTAAATCACGACAAGTAACATCGCTTACAAATGTGACATCGCAATTAAGACTAGATCAACATACAGGTAAATCTGAAGGATTAGAAGAAGTGTTCCTTGTGTCGTGTCTGTCCCGTGCAGAAATGAAGTTTGATTGGACTGAAACACTGACACTGCCAAATAACTGTAAAGTGAACTTCAAGCTTGACACTGGTGCACAGTGCAATGTGATAACCACTCCCATTGCTAACAAATGCAAATTGCAAATAGTTCTTTCTAAAACTAAATGCCTCTTGTCCTTTAGCAAGGACTCCATTTCAGTGCTTGGTGAAGTACACTCTACAGTGGTAACGAATAGGAAAACAGTAGCAGTGGTTAAGTTCTTGGTAGTTGAGAGTGGACACCAATGTGTACTGGGAAGAAAAACTTGCGAAAGCCTAGAGTTCATAGAAAGGCTGGAAAGTGTGAACACACGTGATGATTTGTTCGATGGCATAGGGAAATTAAAAGGTTTTGTTTATGATATTGACCTGGTAGACTAACCCCTCCTCAAAGTCCACCCACCTCGTAAAGTACCCTATCCTATAAGGAATATAGTTAAAGAAGAACTTGACACTATGGTGAACAACAAGATCATTGTACCCATCACAGAACCCACTCCGGCAGTATCACCCATGGTGGTTGTACGCAAAGAAGGCAGAGTATTGATCCATCTGACATTAACAAGAACCTGATAAGACGTCACTTTCCACTTACACTTGAAGAAATTGCAACTCGTTTAAACAAGTCAAACTATTTCACACTGTTGGATTGTAGAAAAGGATTTTGGCAAATAGAAGTATCCGAAAGGACCTCAAAGCACCTAACCTTTGCAACCCCATGGGGACGATATGCCTGCAAACGTATGCCATTTGGTCTGGCCTCTGCTCCAGAAGTGTTCCAGCAAGTAATGACTCATTTTTTGCAAGATATCGAAGGGACAGAATGCTCAATGGATGATATTGTTACAAGTTTGAGAGCACAAACTTTATATGTGGGCAATTCCCATGAGTTCTTTGGGATAGAGGTCTTATAATTACAAATAAAATAGTTAAATTAAGTACTGGATTTAATAGCTCACAAAGCTACGAAATACACAAAACAGTAATCAACTAGAACTCTCACAACACAATTAGTTATGCACACAATTACTCCTGTGTCA
>PNEQ01070626.1:0-27528 GCA_003012365.1 Medauroidea extradentata
TATCGTGCTTAAGGCAATAATTAATATTATTTCATATTCTTGTAGCTTAATACATGATCAACAAACGTTTTCTGTGCGGGAGAACTGGAATTCATATTGAAGATCTCGTCTGCTCCCATTCGGTAAATATTTTCGGCTGTTATTCTGATACTGAAGAAATTCCAATCTTGTATTGTATTGAAGAGTTCTTTCATTTTCAGATCCTATCTTCCACACTTACACAGACATCAGTGAAATATTGCAGATATTGGAATGCGATGATGAAGACGATAAGAATTATTACTTGTTTTCTTATCATCATCATCATCGTCATTCAATACTGCCAGTCGTCGATGTGATATTCTCGGAGGAACATTCTTCACCAAGTGATCCAGAATTCTCTGCAGTCTGCTTCTGGGCAGTCAGCACTTATTTTCAGTGGTGTAGTGTATTCTATCAACTGTGATGTTTAGCAAAGTATATGTTAAGGTAGCGTAAACACGTTGTTTTTATTTATTTTTACGTTTTTCTGATAGATGGAAAATAAGTAAAAAAAATTTTCGGTTTACATTTCGTAATGTTTTTTTATTTCCCTATATTTCAAGAAATTGATAATTTTTTTCTTTTATATAAGTCATTTCTGTAACACTTGTGTAATTATATAATGCACACACACGCCAGCACACACACACCAACACACAATAACACACACACACACACATACATATATATATATATATATATATAGAATGTTCCTGAACTACAAGTACTAAAAGTAAGACTATGGTTCCTTATAAAAATGAGGTATTAAAGTGATTTTTGCCTCCAGCTGTTTTTAAGGGATATATTAAACCTTAAAAATCGATATTTAGAATTTTTTTTAGCAAAATGTCTGAAACCACGTTGAGATAAATTACAATTCTACACACAATTATTAGTGTTATCGAGATCTTTAACCCGTGCAGAAACCACACTTAACCCCCTCCCCCACTTTTATGAAGTTTCAGGTGTGGCCACCCTCTTATTCTCCACTCTTGGGTGCCGTTGGGTTTTGTGGACATTTTATGTTGCTTTTCTTGACAGTACCGCCTATGTAACAGTAAATGTCCTCTTGTTGCAGGTCGCTAGAAGGCACAGTTTACGAGAGAAAATGTCATACAAATAGTCAGTGGCTGCAATACACTCCATGTGAGGTGAGCACTGCAACCTGTACTAAGCAATTATAGCATCGTAGGTACCAGAACTTCGGTTTCTTGTTACATTAATTCACACTTGAAATGCGCCAGAGAAAAAGCCATGTCCTGAGCATAGGTGTGTATGGAGCTTATAGTACTTAAGTTTTATTTGTTGAGGTTTCCTTGACCTCAATTTGAAACACGCTTTTAAAGAACTGCATCACAAGGTGCATTATTCTGATTACAAAATGCATTTGCAAGCATTCTGTTCATACTCCATTATGAGTGTAACAGTTGTTGCCTACATGCCTGGTATTGTATTGTTGCCGCAATACATTTTATTGTAAATTGAGATATTGTTTGTATTGGAGATGAACGTTTCATTGACAACCAAGTTAATTAGAGATATTAGGAAACTGGATAGGAATCGGCCATGGTCGTTGATAAGGATCTATTTACGGCATTCGCTTGGTTATTTTTGTTATTTCAAAATAAAACCATACAAATAACCATAATGGAACAGTTTTAATTTCTCGAATAGTGAACAAATCTTGTTACTTAGAAAATTATTATATGACAAACTAACATCGTTACATTTTATTTAACTCACCTTGCATTATTTTATCTGCAAAGTTGTAGGTTTATGTAGCAAGTGACAGACATATCTAGTTTCGTTTGTTTTTACTATGGGTGACGGTATTACTGTATTTCGGTCATCACTGTATTTGTGTTTTTGTAGTGGTTATTTGATTTGTACTACTATGGTTTATTATTGCTATTCTATAATATTTTAACATTTAATTTACTAAATGAAAGGAAATAACTCATTAAGCATAACTCAAATTTTGTCGGTGTGTATACTTTATAGTTACATCTCACTGTGTTAGTAATAATAATAATAATAATATAAATAATAATAATATAAATAATAATAATAATAATAATTTTTGGCCAGATTATTTTACGTTTACAAAGATATTGTACTCAGATTTTACAAATATCTGTCAAAAGACAAAAATAGATGTTATTTTGTATAGATGCATTTTGTGAAAAGTCGTAAATATTGGTTTCGTAATATTATATAAATTTTGTATCGTAATGCAGATATTGAAAGAAAGTAGAAAAGTAGAGTTAATATTAGTGTTCATATAATTGCAACAATTTAAAAATAGGCTATGTTGTAATAGTTTAGTGTTTCATTCTGTAAATCAGTAGAAACTGTACATGTAAAGATTCCAAAAACGTAATTTCTTTACCTGGAACTTTTATCGGTTGCTGTTTTTGTATTTTATTTCACGCAAAAATTAGAACATTCATATTCTTGTAGTTTAATACATTAACAACGAATTATTTTCATTGCAGGAGAAATTAAATTAATTGTTGAAGATCCCAACTTCTACACACGCATACTGGAGAGCGGTGATGAAGGCGATGAGAATTATTACTTTTTTATCTGATCGTCGTCATCATCGTGCTTCAGTACGGCCTCTTGTCGACGTGAAATTCTCGGAGTTACACTCTTCACCAAGTGCGCCAGAATCTACTGCAGTCTGCTTGTGATCAAGCTACACTTATTATCTGACATGTAATATTCTATCAACGGTGATGTCCAGTAAGGTATGCTATGTTAAGTTGGTGTAAACACACTTTTTCGATTAATGTTTGCTATTTTTAACAATTGGAAAATAGGCTGAAATATTTTGGTTTACATTTTACTCTCTTTTGTTATTTTCATTATGTTTGAAGTTATTGGTAAAGTTTTCTCTTGTACAAGTCATTTCGATAACTCTTGGTAGAAAAATTTATTTAATTAATAAGATAATTCTGTTTTATATATTTCCTGAAATAAACAATAACAAAAACACGTGAAAGATATTATTTAAATACAATATTTTACACATTATTGTAGCTTCTGTGAGTGTATTAAAAAAGTTGTGCTGACAGGCTTCTGTTAAAATTTAAAGAATCTTATTGAAAAATTAAAATTTAGCCAGTAACTTGAGAAGTATGTGGAAATGTAAAACGTAATTTTACTCTCAAGCGAAACAAAATACCATACATAAATCGCAGGTCAAATATGTGGAATTGTATATCCAACTGTGAACTTTGAACGTGTATAAATGTGAGGTTAATTATTTTATAATTCTCAATATTATGCCAGCATTAAGACTCGTTAGTAATACATATTTGAAATTTTTGCGGAAGTTTAAGGTTTTGTTAACCAACCATTTACTTGTGTTAGAATGTCCTTTATTGAATTAGAAATGTATATGTAAGCCTATAGTTGTCTGGTGTTGCTTCCTGAAGACAGTTGCAAGGTATAGTACTGTGTGTTGTGTACTAAAGTGTTTGCGTAATTTCCTGCATTGCTTATCTACTTGTAACTACTTGACATTACAATTAAGTAGTAGCACTTAACTGATATTGTTGTTTAAATGTTCATCTGCACAATATGAAATTTAGGTTTCCAAAACACAATATCTATATAGGTAATGTACCAACAACAATTTAAGATGTGTAACTGTCTCAATTTTATATTGTGTTCGATATCTCTGGTACGAAAATAAATTGTTACTATATGGTTACTTCAAACAGTAGATACTTTCGTTAATGATTTGCGTTTAGGAGTAATACAAGGTCGATAATACTACTTTATATTCTCCTATTACTAGGGACTGGAAAATTTCGCGAATTCAATGACTAGGAGGCTAGAATCAAGAATTATATGCATACTCAAGCCCCGTCTATTTGTCCACTAGCTACTATTCAGTGGAACAGCAGACAATGAACGAATAGTCGGAGCTTGAGTACGTGTACGACAATAGATTCTTGCCTACAGGTCACTGAATGCACTAAATGTTCCAGTCCCTACCTATTACTAATATATACACATAAGCTTACACACTGGGTGTCCAGTAACAACCGCATATTAAGCATACCGGGCGGTTCCTCGGCAACGAAAGCAAATATTTAGTGGCAAAAATTTGTACGATGACATTAACTAATCACGATGTGGCAACATGCCATTACATTTCGTCCTCTCTTGTGCCACACACATATCTTATTGTTTCTGACTTTCATATAATGGGTGATATATAAATTCTCGAGCAGTCCAAATATAATACATAGAAAAATAGTATGACTGGACTAAAATGCAAGAGGAGGAAATTTCTGTGCAGTGTTGCCACATTGTGCATGTAAAATATCGTCGTGCAATGTCTCAAATAAGCCCGGGATTTGTGTAGTTTGCTTTCTATGCAGTTTTATCTGGAGACTACACCTCTTGCTTTCCACCCAGTCACTCCGAGTTCAATTCCAGGCAGATTCTGTCCTAGATTTTTCGCACGAGGGAATCGTGGTGGGCGCAGCAGTTGACCGGAAAGTTTTATCGCGGAACTCGCGTTTCCCTCGCCTTACATTCCGTCGCTGCTCAGCAGTCATCTCACCTTCATCCCGTGATTTTTTTGTCGGACAGACGACAGTCTAATCGCGCAAGTCGAGCATCCGGACCAACTTTTACCATGGCCTTCTCTTACACACAATTTGAATCTGCCCAATAAAGTGATCTCGAGGTGAATTTTTAATTAATTTACCGGGTAGTGTTAACTATAATAAGAAATAGTTTTTGGGCGGTAGTGGAATTTACATCTATTTAATAATTCCGACTTCAAGCAGTTGGTATATTGCAGATCCAAGTTGCTAAACTGGGAAGCTAGACCTTTAAGTCGCTGAACTGTGAAGATTGACCCCTGAGTCAAATAGCTGCCAAGATCGATCTCTAAGTCGGTAAACATGGAATATCAACATCTAAGTAGTTAAACTGGGGAGTTCGATTTCCGTTTCGCTAAATTGCAAATTTGTTTAACTTGGAATATCGCCTTACAAGTTGTTAGTCTCTACAAAACGAACCCTATGGTGGTGAACTGAGAAAATTTACCTACAAATCGTTAAACTTTTAAATTGGGATGATCGGTCTTCAAGTATTTAAGCAGAGAAGCTCTACGTCCAATTTGCTAAACTACGGGAAAATTGAATATAATACTCTTGGTCCCTAAGCTTGTGAAATCGCACTTCAAGTCTCTACGTTGGGAAGATCGACCTAATGGTCGTTAAATGTTGAAAATCGACCACTAAGTCGTTAAACTGGAAAGGTTTATATCCTAGTATCTGAACTGTTAAATTTTTTCTCTATGTCACTGAATTAGGAAAATAGACATCTAAGTTTCTAAACCGGGAATATAGATGTCCTGGTCGCTAAACTGGTAAAATCTACATCTACTTCGCTTAGCTGGAAATATGAACCATGCATTTGTGTGATATACCTTTAAGTTTTTTAACTGGAAATATCGACCTCCTATTCGCTAAACTGGTAAAATCTATCTCTATATCCCAGAAATAGAAAATTAACCTCCGAGTCACTAAACTGGGAAAATCGACCTGTAAGACGCAATTTTCTAATGATAGACCTCCAAATTACTAAACGGGGGAGAATGATTTCCAAATAATTATAAAATAGCAAGACAGACATAGTGAGTAAATTGGGAAGATCCACTTCCAAGTCGCTAAACTGCAAGTCAATAAACTGGAGAAATCGACCTTGGTGTCATTTTTCTAGGAAGAGAGAAGAGAAAGAAGGTAGCAGGAACAATACAAGCTTTAGTAGATCTGGAAGAAACTTTTTTAATAGAACCAAGCATACTGTACTGATTTGGAGGTGTTAACCAGCTGACATTGAATGGTGTTCTGCACAGCTAGTCATTTCAAAACTAGACAGAAATAAACTAAATAATGAGAAACTTATTCGAAGCTAGGTACAACAACTAGGTACTTCAGAACATTACTGTGACTACGTCCAAGAGACTATCCAAGTACACGAAGAAGTTGAAGACTGACAGCTTCAATATCGGGATTTTTCACAATTATCGAAAAACATGGCACAATAATGTTCCCAGTATATACTGTTCCTTACTTGGTTAACAAGATAATTCGTTTAAATTGTTACGAGCTCCATATCTTCGACACTAGGAAATAAAAGGCACATTCAATTTAACGTTATTACCTCTATGTTTTATGTCAGACGAAAAAGAGCTGTAGTTGTATAATATACTAGAGAAGAAGATTGCTCTACAAATGATTTATTGTTAGTGACGTCAAATGACAGAGCATGAGATGGTATATGTTTCGTGATTCATCAATCGACATGCATTGTGTTAAGAAGTATTGGTGAAGTTTCCTGGACCCAGTGCTGTTAACACATATTTAGCCATGACATATGTTCTAGTTGATTTTTTAACAGATTTTGGTTGTTATGATTGCACTTCACGGTTAGTGCCGTGTTATGTATTTTTTTGAGTTACTAGGGTTGAGTGGGTCTCCCCAGTATCTTATTGAGCAACAATAAAATATTGGAATATTGCAAATAAATTTTGGAACAGCGTATCGCGGTTATTAATTTAACTGCAACTTTAAAAATGGATGCAGTCTTGTAAGAAGCAAAAGCTGATAGGTAAATTAGTTAAGAGATCATCGTGTAATTTTAGAGAAAACATTAAAATAATATTTGTATTTTAAGTGACCCAATTATTAGATTTTATAGTTTTATTTTTTACGTTATGTTTGTACTGATTAGATTTTGTTCAGAGTTTAATTCGGATCATTGTAAACATTTTTAATGTCAAAATGTCAACATCGCCCGTTGGCTGAGTCTTTATAACATAAAAATGTCTTGTCATGCTACAGTTTAATAGTTCATCAGTCGTAAATGTGTGTTAATACAATTACAACATCACTTACAGTTTGTGTTTTATTTTATTGACTCAATATATATTTACGACATTTAATCTTCTGACTAGAAAAATGATTGTGTTTTGTTTGAAAATTTAATAAGGATTTATATGATTACAGCAGTTGGCTATAGAAGACTTCATAAACTGATCAGTCATGCTATATTTGTCTATGGAAGTGAAGCCAACAGAAACTTAGTTAATATTTGTTTTTAACTTTCTACTTTGGCAAAAATTTTTAAATCTAAGATTTTATTTTCTCTTACGTATATTATATCGATAACACTTATTAATTCGAATTACATTTTTCTTCGTATCGATATTTTGCTAGGTATATATTTAGGTACAAGAATCCTATCATAGTAGAATGGACTGTATTGCAAAACATTTAATTTGCGAACTTTGTTTTATATATGTGTGTATTAATTTGTTAATAAATTAAAATTTCAAAAAATATTTGAACCCTCTATTATTATAAGCCTTGTGTGCACTAAAACGTGGAGCATCATATTACAACAAAGCAAAAACTAAAATAAAACAAACGTGCATTACTGTATAAATCAAGAATTGAATTTAAATAAATATGTATACATGTATATCGCACTTATAAATGCTGGAATAATGAGCACAACTTGTTGCCTAGACAATTATTATAAATGGTGAGCTAACATCGTTACATTTTTTAGAACTTACTTTGCATTATTTTATCTGCATAGTTGTAGGTTGTATTTTTAGCAAGTCACACATACATCTAGGTTCGTTTGTATTTACTATTCGGCATGGTATTAGTGTATTTTGGTCATCATTGTATTTGTGTATTTTAGTTGTATTTATTTGATTAATACTATAAGAGTTTATTATTGCTAATCATGTTATTTTTTAGCATTTAATTTACTGATTGAAAGGGAATAACTAATTGAGTATTACACTGATTTTCTCATTGTCTCTATTTAAAAGTTTCAGTTCACCGTGTTTGTAATAATAATAATTATAATAATAATAATATTGGTACAGTTACTCAAATTTCACTATTTCATTTTAACAGAAAAAATGTATGTTATTTCGTATATACGCGTTTATAAAAATTATTATTGGTTAAAAAAATTATAGATATTAAAATAATAAAGTAAACTTAATATTAACGTTCATGAAATTCCAAATATTTTAAACAATGATGTATTTAATGTATATTTCATTCTGTAAATCAGTATAAAATGTACATGTAAATAATTCAGAAACGTTTATTCATTAACTGAAATTACTATCAATTCCTTGTTGTATCGTACTTAAGGCAATAATTAGTTATTTCATATTCTTGGAATTCATATTGAAGATCTCATCTGCTCATGTAAGGTAAATATTTTCCGCTGTTATTCTGAAACTGAACTAATGGCAATCTTCTATTGTATCTTAAAGTTCTTTCATTTTCAGATCCTATCTTCCACACTTACACAGACATCAGTGAAATATCTGCAGATATTGGAATGCGATGATGAAGACGATAAGAATTATTACTGGTTTTCTTGTCATCATCGTCATCGTCATTCAGTACTGCCAGTCGTCGATGTGATATTCTCGGAGGAACATTCTTCACCAAGTGATCCAGAATTCTCTGCAGTCTGCTTCTGGGCAGTCAGCACTTATTTTCAGTGGTGTAGTGTATTCTATCAACTGTGATGTTTAGCAAAGTATATGTTAAGGTAGCATAAACACTTTTTTTCGATTTATTTTTTACGATTTTCTCTCAGCTGGAAAATAGGTAAAAAAAAATTTGGTTTACTTTTTCTAATGTTTTTTATTTCCCTCTATTTCAAGAAATTGATCCATTTTCTCTTATATAAGTCATTTCTGTAACACTTGATTGAAAATAATTATTTATTCATCAGATATTCCTACTGAACATAAGTAGTGAAGTAAACCATAGAAAAATATATTAAAGTAGTTACTAAAAATAAATAGCCTATAATACATATACATATGAAAGAAAATTTAAAAAAAATCTGCTTACTGTCTTCTATTAAAATTTTCTAAATATATTTGGAAACTTTTATAATACGCCAGTAATTTAAGGAGTATTGTATTCTTATTGTATGTAATGTACGATATATAGTCAGCACTTAGATTTGTTAGAAATACACATTTGTTTTAAAATAAATTTAGGGTTTTATCATCAAACTTATAGTACAAAACCGTTTAAATGTGCTAGAATAGTATTTATTTATTAAGTTATGCTTATGTAAACCCATAGTTGTCTAGTATTGCTTCCTGAGGTCAGTTGCAAAGTGTTGTTATGTATGTTGTGTACTGAAGTGTTTGCTAGGTTTCTTTCTAAGAACATTGTATTCCTCATTTACTTTATATCATAATTAAATAGGCGTAGTAGCACTTAAGTAATTGGTATTGTTTTAATTGTCATCTGCACAATATGAATTTTTGATTTCCACAACATTTACAATATGTATGCATGTAATCTACCAACAATGGTTTCAGATGTGAAATTGTCTCAATTTTATAATGTGTTTGATGTCTATGGTACGAAAATCGATTGCTACTATACGGTTACTTCAACCAGTAGATAGTTTCGTAACCGATTTGAAATTTAGCTGTAATACAAGCTACATAAATTTACTTTATACTCTCTTATTGCTCACTAATACATAGAAGCATACAAACTGGCTGTCCAGCAACAACAGCATAACTAGCTCACCAGGCGGACTTTCAGCGAAAACGAAAATGTTAGAGGCAAATCATTGTACGATGACATTTAATATGCACGATGTGGCAACATAGCATCACACATCGTCCCCTCTTGTACACCACAGATATCTTATCTTATTGCTACCGTTCAGACTTGCATATTTGGGCTGAAAGTATACCTGGTCGTAAAGCGCAAAATGGGAAATCTCTGTGCGGTGTTGCAACATTATGCACGTAAAGTATCGTCGTAAAACGTCTTCTCTAATTTAGCCCAGTATTCGCGTGGTGTGCTTTCTATGCAATTGTGTCTGGTCAATATATATATATATGTGTGTGTGTGTGTGTGTGTGTATTGTGTATATGTGTGTTTAAAGTTGTTGTAGTATACAGACATGAAAACCTAGATATCGATAAAATATCGATAAAAAAGTTGACGTTAGCAAGGATATAATTGAAATAGTCTTCGCAATACTTCTTTCTTATACAAAATTTCAAGATATTTTAAATAATTTCTACAAATTTTATTGTTGATATTGTCAAGTCAGTAGAAAACAAATATTTTGTATATTAATGAATGATATTTATTAACGCAATTTCAAATGTGGTAAATAATTTCGGTTTTTGTGCATTTTTAGATCGCAGTGCAGGTAAATAATAGATATGCACATGTAATTGTTTTAACACATTTAGAAAATATGTTTTCTAGGGAGATGAAATATGCCTCTTACTGATTATCTCGTCAGCAATTTATCGGTAAGTTATTAATTCCATGAACCTGAACTAATTGCAATCTGCCCTTCTTGTATTGTACAATTATATCTTTTTCAGTGTAACTAATTCCAACGCACACAACAGCGAAATATCTACAGCTACGGAACCGTAGGGATTTTGACAGGGAGAATAAATATTAATTTTATTTCGGTCACTGTCTCGGCTTTGCGGTACTGTCATTTGTCGAAGTGAGAATATTTGGGGAAGATTCTGAATGCAATGAACCAGAAACCACCGCAGTCTTCCTCTGATAAGTCAGCAGATATTTTCAGATGCAGCATTATATCAACTGTGATGTTCAGTTAAATGAATTATGTAGAGATAGTGTAAGCACGCTAGTATATTTTCAATGCCCCTCTGAAATTGCAACGTTTAGGTTCGCTGAAATATGTTTATTAAACACCTGAAATAGTTACTTTTTTGCTTTAACTTATATATCAATAATATGTCATGAAGTCTTTCGGATTATATAAAAATTAATGTGCCTGTAAACATATAGAGTTCTTTTGTGGAAGACCAACATTTATACATGTTGTGCTCTTCACTCTAAATCTAAATTAGTGATATTCACTGATTCACGCTGATTATTGAAGCAGTTTCTACAATTTGAATCAGTGAAAATAGTAGCTGTTCAATTAGTGAATATTCACGGATTTCCTTTAAGAGCGCTAACTTGTCACAAGTGAATCAGTGAATAATCACTGATTATACCAATTGCTTTCAAAGAATAGTTTTTACTTATTGAACCAGTAAAAAATTAATGGAAAATCTGTTGACAGTCACTAATTATCTTGTGGAAAGTTGGTACTCTTTATCGGAATCGGTGAACAGTCAAAGATTTCACAGGAGTTTCTCACTGAGTCTACTGTGAAACTGCTCCATCCATTAGCACGAACCAGTGAATATTCACTAATTCAGATTTAGTGTGTTGAAAATACCATTACAGTAAATTTTATTTACAGTTGAAATTAATGAAATGTACAGATGGTTTTGTTACGTTTTACTTCTGATTATGCTATGGTACATTTGCATTTATGTTATAAGTCTATTTGTGCTTATGTTTAATTATTTGATTTACATTATTGTAATTTGTTATGGCTATCCTTTAGTTTTCAACAAATTAGTCATTTGTGTATTCTAAATAGATAAATTAAGTATATACCAACTTTCTCAAGGTCTCTGCGAACGAAGTACACTTGATAAGTTTTTAATTCATTGTACACAGTAAAAAATTGTACTTTCACAAAAAGGTTTTTTGGAAACCTGTTTCTAAAAAAGTTTTTTGTAACACTATGAAAATATTTTGTAAAATTTACAAAAATCTTGTACACTTACAAATTTCTTTGTATATTTACACACATTTCTGTAAATCTACAAACAAATTGTGTATATTTACAGCTAATATCTGGTTCCTTTTACAATAATAGGTTGTAGTGTTACGAACATTTTTTTTGGAAACTGGTTTCCAAAAAATTTTTTTGTGAAAGTACGAAATGTTTTGTAAAATGTGAAAGGTCTCCTAGGTTTATTTTGTTTCAATTCAAAAAATCTCCTCATTAGCATTATTTTACTAGTTCCCAAAGTTTTTTACGATATTTGTAACCACTTTTAAAAGGTTTCTGACATCTTACTTTCGTTATCTGACTGATAATGTTCTGATATTACGTTACAAGAATTTCCTTGTAAATGTACAATTTTTTTTACTGTGTATACTACGTCGCATTAGTCGATGTGGAGAAAGACAAATTGTTTCACATATTTTATCTTTAGAGATTGTGGTAAAAAATGCTATAAACGTTTTAACGAAATGCACGGCGGCAAGCACTTGTTTACAAAACTATGTGGTGTGATCTGACCATGAGAGTGGGTGGTGTAATAAAGTGGAGTAGGTACTTCGTGAGTGAGCACTCACTGCTGGTCGAGTGCAAACGCGGTGCGTGACGTCATACCATGATGTGAGGTGATTAAAGTGAGTGTCTATCCCGTGAGAGCCCACTCACACCAAGCGTAGGAGAAGGGAAGTCACGTGGGAAATGACGCGACATGGGAGGCGGATATTCTGCCGTAGTCGACGATTACCGTGCGTTGTGTGTGGTTCAGCATGGGCGTAGAAACCGTGGGGGTCGTGGGTGTCTGGACCCCCACTGTGGCTATAAGAACCCCCACTGGTATTAAGATGAACACCCATCACAGTTATGGGTGGCGGGAAGTTTGTTTATTTAGATGTTCATTATCCACTTTGGGGAACTATATTGTACTACTTTATGATGCTACCCACATTCAGTGTACAATGAACATTTTGTAGTCAAAGTTTAAAACATGTCACTGCTTGTTAACCGTGCATAGTTAAACATACACGTTTTTTTCACGACTTAGGGCCGGCTTCTCAATGTCTGATTAAAGCCTTGGTTAGCTAATCCTATGATTATATTTAACCTATTGATTAAGTTGTGATTAAATCTGAAGTGTTTCTCAATGTACTTTAATCTTATGTTTAGGTAAGTATGCATAAAGGGAAATGTGGGAACCATGCAATGACATATAAGCTTGTGATTGGCTGCAGTAAAGCTTTTGTTTGTTTATTTAGTTGAGCTGGTTAGCAGTGTTTGTATACGTAATGGAAGAGAATAAGCGGCTGCGTGCCGAAAATTTGTTTCTGTTTAAACAGAAATACTAATTTCCCATGCTGAAAAATATGCTCGTATCATAGAATTAAAGAGAAAAATACTGACGCCGTAACTTGGAAGCAGAAAGAAGATGCATAGAAGAAAATCGAAGTAGAATTGTATTCATCTAGGAACCTTTATGTGTAACATAACCTACACAATTATGTAACAATAACATAACCTACAATAGGTATTATAACATACAAAAGTATCGAAAAACAAGTAACATAATCTACAAATTTATATTAAGAACTTTTCAGTCCAGATTCCTTGATCATCGTATGTTTAATTTTTTCAGAAGAAATAAAAAAATATATTTTATTACCATTTCCCAAGATACGTAATATTACATACAAATGTGTGTTAATATACCTAACAAATGTTTCTAACGAATTATGCAAAATAATGTATGGAAGTATAGACACTTCATACAAAGGCATGTGACATAACCACCAAATGTTTTCACATAACCTACAAAAGAATATTACTTACCCGAACGTACTAAAGTTTATGGGATGTAAACAAAACATGTAATAAATGAGTACACACCTGTCTGTGGTCACTTCCAGCTGTCCTTCAATTTTTTCTAGTAGTGCTAGAACCTAGGACAGTATTTTTACTCAGCCGCAATCTCATAACAAATTCGTGATCATCTATTTAAATGTGATTTGGGCGTTCCCGAAAAAACCTTGGCCTGTTTATGAAATCTACTATTTCTTCTTCTTCATCATCATTATTTTCAAACAAGAAATTTAAATCATCTATCATCATAACCTAAAAAATTGTCACTGTTTATAATCTTGTTTGTTTTAAAAGTCCTGTTTAACTCTGTAATCAATACCTCTTCCTATGATTAAGATAACCAATGGTTACAGACTTCATACCCATTGATTAATTTTAATCAGTACCACAGTAACAGACATTGTGGATAATCATTGGATAAATTTTAATCGGAAGACAATCAGAAGAAAATCAGACATTGAGAAACCGGGCCTTAATGTGCTTAATATGTGTTAACAGCCTGGTTGGAAATCAACACACAAACTGCAGCCCGCTACTTTTATCGTATCATAGAAATAACGTGGTCACAACTGCACCCTACCCTTTTGTACTGGCAGTATCAGGTAACTTACCCCTCCCACCGTCCCTTCGTCGTTTTAATGTCAGGAGATGTGTCAGAAGTGGCGGACAACTACCCCGAAATCAACTCGGATTCATTAAAACTTCATTTGCCATTGTTCAGAAAACTACACACATTTTCGTCTCTTGAGAAAGCTGCTAGAAAACTTAGATGTTTGACTCCTGAGGTTAGTAGAATAATTTAAATGTATTAAATGTGCCTGCTTACCTGGAACTGTGTTAAACTTATTTGTGTATCACAAGTCAAATTCATGTATTTTAGTTGGTATCAAAATCAATATTGACAAATCTAGAAACAAAGTTGTGTTCTATGTCTGAATGTTCTGAAATTATATTTGTATGTAATTAATGTTTTAAAAGTACTCATCCGCCCACACTTGCAATGCCGTCCCATTTGGTTCAAGGTGTGCACAAACTGTTCATAAAACATGTACACATTCGGGTAAAGTGTTATTTTAAGCACAGTGATACACAGTTTCAGCAGCAGGTAAGTGGGCTCCTAAAAATTAAATCCACTGCTAGATATTGGCTTATTATTTGTACAAGTAAGACTTTTCAGTGAAGTATAACAGCTTGTCAAACTTCTCGTGACGAGCCCTGCTTCTTCTTGTGAAGCTGAGAGGAGTTTCAGCACACTCAGAAGGTTGAAAACTTACCTTAGGAGTACTAAGACCCAGAAGCGACTGAACTCCTTAATGTTATGCCATGTGCATGAAGACCATTTGGACAAATTGAACATGAAATCAACGTGCATTGAATTTATAAAAAAGAGTGACAAAAAGAAAAACGTGTTTGTTAAAATGGAAAATTAAAATTGCTTTTCTGGAATGTTTGTTATGTACAAACAATATTTTTATATATTTACTTAATTCAACTGTTATTCTTTTTTCTGTTAATGTATGTTGCAATTGCATTTTTTTGTTATTAAAAATGTTCTTTGACAGTTGAGATCAGAGAAATAATGTTTGAGTCTATATGGTTATATAATCCAACGGATAATTTTTACTTACAGTTTAGGAATATTTCAGCATTAAAATATAATATGTATGACTCAAAAGTAGCGGAGTAAATTCCTCTTTTTACTACATAATAATTTAATGTGACAGTGTATTTATTATTTTATTGTAAAATCTCACATAATGCCTGACAAAATGCTCCTCTTACAACTGGCAAGGAAAGAAAAACGACATGTCTGCACCTGAATATATGTCGAGCTTTTATTAATTAACTGCATTATAAATAACCAACCATTATTTCATCTCACTCATGTTTTTTTATCTGCACAAAAATTACAAGGCAGCCACAGTCAGAGAACTATATTCTGTGATAACTGTGAGATATCACCGTGTGATGTCTCAATAAAGTTATGAAGTATATTGGTAAGTACTGACATGTAACGTGGTGAATACCATGACTCACACTTGTAAGTACGTTATTCGCACATTCATACAAGATATTCAACAAGAAGTCGCAAACAAGGAAGGATACAAAGCGCCAAATTTGGTTAAGATTTACTTATAACATAGTTTATTATACAAAATATATATATTTAAAAACATTAAAATTTCTATTGTATCTATATTTAATATTTCAGTTCAAACCTTGCTCAAATAGCACCATTTTGCATCTAAAAACCAAAATTTTTCTGGGGGATGGCCCCCGGACCCCCTACTTTAAGCTTGGGGTCCTAAATATCTCACTGACGGCTGGACCCCCACTAGAAAAATTTGCTTTCTACGCCCATGTTCAGTACGTTACGCACAGCAAACACACCGTTCACGAATATCGTATTATTGTGTAAAGAATGTGTGATTCAAGTTCGATTAACTGAGATCTGTCCGACAGTCAATTGCAGTTTGTTTCTATAGCTAAACAGTTTCATGTAATATTAGAGAAAACGATGATACCTGAAGCAAAGAACAAACATGCAAGTGCAATGAGTGAAACAAAACGAAGGGTAGAAGCTGAGTGTGGTGTAGCCCACGTTCGTAGAAGAACAGGTCTGGACACTCGCCTGGAAACTTGACTCAAACTCCACCCACTTCCTTTCCACTAAGATTAACAATGTATCAAAACGTATTTTTGATCAATTTATAAAATACTTCCTTCGCTCACAAATTTAAGAAAAGGCTCCAGCAATCTTTATTTACTTTACAAATTTAACACTGGAAAAAAGGGGGTGGAATTAGAGTCCGACTGCACGGAATACAGCGCCAAAAGTACAACATTGTCGGTAACTTGACGAACTACAACCAAACAACAAGTGGGTCAAGCAAAATACATTGGTAGATAGGCGAGTGTCCAGACCTGTTCTTTTACGACCGTGGTGTAGCCGTGAGTGAAGGACTACCCTGGGGAAAAAAACCGTTCAAAATATGAAATCACGACTGAAGAAGAAAGCAGATGTCGATAAAACAGGAAATAAACGCGTTGTATTCGAAACATGCGAGGAAGATTTTCTGAGATTTATTGAAGGCGATTAGAACCCCTCAATCTTTCGAATGGCAGGTCACTACTATATTTATAAGTTAATGAAGTTCTATAATGTAATTGGGAGGAAATACACATTTGTATATTTATTGCAAATAATTAACACGTTGTATTACTTCAACTAGTAATAGCTTATATTAATAAACCGTACATATAAATGTATCTGTAGTAGTGTAGTAATCATGAATGCAAAGTTGTCTAAATATTACTGTAACAATTATTATTATAGTTTAGGAGGCGTAACTGCAGGGACGCCACAGTCTTCACAGGTCACAGATGTCAAACATACATTCGAGTAAGACTCTACCATAAAGATGCAACTCAAGAAACTGCTTCTCACCAGAAACAAAACGGACGGAGACTAGCACCTTGTCTTCACAAACTGAACGTCCTATAAAAAAGAAAAAACTAAACCTGCCATAAACCGAGGAAACTAAAGGTCTGCCAACGCCCGGTCCGCAACGTTTAGTTCTATCAGTACAGTTGAAGTGTTTCAGAAAATAGCATGAGCTCTTCGACTTAAAATTGTAAAAAAGAGAGCTTAGATGACAAGCAGCACAAACCTATAGCGTTAACGAAACTGACGAGCATGACACATCACAAATTATATCTACAGATCTCTTATTAGTGAGTATGTTTCCTGGAGACTACATAAAGTAGGTGCAGTAACAGTAGGTAGTAGCAATTTGCCATAACATTACATAAAAATGGTAGCACAGTACACCAACATCTTTATAATATAGTAAATTACACGAGTACAGGAGCACATACACGTGTATAATTTTCGTTTTTGTTACGTCATTATTAAATATATTCTTATATTCCCTTCACGACATATAGGACTACATTAAAGTTAAGTGTTCCAAGCATTTTACTTAAACGACCACACATACACATTGTATATTATAGGCGTACTGACACTAGTTTTATTAGTTCTAATGTAGTACACATTATATTTGTGATATAAAAAGAATAATTTCTACTTTTTCCGTTAACAAGTTTAAGTGTATCACATTTGATAATTCAGTTCGCCTTTCTTGTCCCATGCGTCAGATAATATGCTCGCAGTGCTGATGCGGTTGTTCACTAGCGATTTCTTCATTGTCTTCTCCAGCGGGTGGTTTGAAGTCTTCTTCATTAAGACGTTTCGCAACGTTATGTAAAATAAAGCAGCGTAATATCAACGATGGTATGTTGTCCAGCTTTACTCTTGGTTTATGTTTTAGAATGGGATAGCGTTGCTTAAGTTAGCCATTACGTCTTTCAATACAAACCCGTTCCCGCGTTAAACATCTGTTGAAAGACGTTTGTACAGGGTTAGCTGGATGCTGAAATGGCGTCATTAACCAGGGGGCTATTCCTCATCCGGAATCTGCAAGTAACAACGCTCCTGTTGTGTTTCTCCATGATTCGGGAAAATATCTGAACCTGGCCAAGAAGAATCAACACCTGTGAACTCGTCTGACCCATTGCACGCTGCTTGCACGTTGACACTTATGTGTCATTTTATATTTATGCTTTCGTCTCCGTGTACAGATGGCTTTCTGATGGGTGCATGGGTGCAGTCTGTTGCTCCAATTGCATGTGAGAATCTGTTCTTTGTTTGCAACTTAGCTTTCTCCATTTCAATTTCTTCTACGTCTTCTGGGAGACGTATCCACAGTCGCGTCTTCCTCAAAATTGATGTCTGTACAGACGAAATAATCTTACAGACAGTTGATCTGTGTATTCCTAAATCTTCACCAACGCCAACTTGAAAGCCCGGGTCACCAATGTACCGCAGAAACACTTTCATGCGATTTATATTTGACACAGCACCCCCACGATAATCTCTTCCTCCTCCAAAAAAATGGTTCGCAATCCACCCAACATTATCTTTGTTGAACATGTACAAAGAACGGTATAGTCCTCTTCTCGAGATTCTCTACAAACATTGCAAACTGTACGTGCGCGAATTGGCATAAACTCTGCCATGATAACTCTCTCGGTGTGCACTCTGCTATGGTGAGCCTGCTACCGCGGAGGCTTGCAGTTTACCGAGTGGCCACTTACTGTGGCGAGTCGGCACTGTATTTTATTCGCCTGGAAACCAGAGTATGCTGCCGCAGTCATACGCTGACGTCATGTCACGAGAGTACACTTACCAGGTGGGTCGAGTCTGGGCATTTTATTCAACATACGCCCGAGTGCCGACTCGCGCCACTCACGGTTCGAGTAGACACTCGACGAGTCACAATTTAATTCACATCACCCAGTGTTTCGTCAATATTTATACCCAGGTTCGTGACTTACTTTGGAACTGCACTGGCTTAAAGAACGCTTGGGTAGATATTATTTATCTACTTTTTCTGAGCAGCTTTCCAGAACCAATTAATATTGCTTGGATTTTTAGCCGGTAAAGTGTTGGGAAATTTTTAGTGACCACTGCATTGTTGTGTATGGATCAGAATAAACCTATTTTAGAGATGAGTCTAAATAATCAACTCGAGAACTAAAATATAGCTAACTGAAAAGCATATGAGTACATATTATGCTGGCAAAATTTCAGGTAATTTAGCAATTCATCAATGAAGAGTTAGAACAGAAGCGGTCCGAGAACAGAGCCTAGCAGGAAACAAAATATTTTACGGCGACAACGTTAAGATATATATATTTATACAGGATGTTTCTTAAATTGGAACACAAACTCCGCATGTGTGTTCCTCACAAGAACTATGACGAATAATGTTTAACACTTTTCACCTAAACTCTGATAATCGAATTTTAAAACAAATTTTCCCCAAAATGTCGGAAACTATTTGACGTTAAAATACAATATTTTTTCTTTGCTTATTGCTATTGGGATCTGCAACAACAGCAGCAACTACTGGTCCTCACCTTCTATCCTCTTTAAATAGCAGGGGTGGCTACCGTCAGGATTTTCTGACATCTGAATATTGTGTATTGAGTAATGTTGTCTGTTTTAATACAAAAAGTCTTCTTGTTGCAGCAGTATAGGACTTACAGTTTTCTTTAAAATAAAAAATTAAGCTACAGCGATATAGTTCGAGAAGCAAATGATTAATTATTCCATCGTTAGTAAGAAACATGTAGGCAACATTGAATATGCACCGTCGAGAAGGAACACAAACAAGTATACATGAACGCACTATTGCCTATGTTGTATGCTGTGTATTTTAGGTGTAGAAGACGGGACTTATGGGCTTTGAACCCGTAAATTTTCATTTTTTTATATTTGTGCGAAACACTGTTCATATTTTGCACATCAGAAACACGTCATTTCCCCAAATAAAAAAATAGGCCCCATAGTTTTTGTACAATCACTCATCAAAGTCACAAAATGGCCATTGCGGTGTAGCCAAAATCAATAAAAGTAATTAACTGATAAATTCAAAATTACAGTAACTCATAGTCAGTGGATCAATGCATTTTATGACATGGTTGACAGAAGTAGGTTTTCAAAATTTCAGTAGTAGCCAAAAGTCAAAGTTATGCAAAAATTTGCTCATTTTCGTCAATTTTTTAAAAATACAAAAATGTATCGCTTTGCGTTCACAAACGTGTATTGAAGTAGATCACATCATTAAGAATTAATATGAATTACCTTGTTTCTGCAAGTTAATTATTTTGTATTATTGTGGCTACACCGCAACTGCCATATTGCGACTTTGATAGGTGATTATGCTAAAATTATGGGACCTAATTTTTTTTATTCAGGGAAATGACATGTTATCTTATGTGTGAAAGATGAACAGTGTTTGGCACAAATATATACACACATACGTGGACACACGCACACATAATCAAATATTTTTACTACAAATTGAAAACGATTTGATGAATTAAATAGTGTGCAATTACCGCCGAGCAAGGTTGAGAGAATCTTTACAAACAGAGGCTTTAAAAAATGCGAGAGACTTTACTTGCGTATATCGCTGTACTTAACTGCCTCCAGAGACAGCAGCTGTTGACACAGAATAAACCAGAAAATAAATTAGTGCTGTGCGGAGGAATGTCGAGTTTATCTGTTGTACAGGAGGAAGTTTTGTGATTGTGGTAAGAGGGGCGACATTTAAAACTGGAAGCAAGGTAGAGAGGATAATCAGTTCGCAGTGTTTCCAATAACAGAATTAAGATGTGCAGTATTTATCAGGAATATAACTTTAGCCTGAATAACTTTTCGTAGTAAGGCATCTGATGATCACTATATTTAATTAATTAGGAAGTGCATGCACAAGCATTGTAACCTTTGAAGTTTTGAAGAGTGTTTAGTGTTTAATTCGTTATATACAACATTGCAGTAGTCGAAGTGGTAAAAAACTGTCATCTAACAAATTGTATATTTAGATATTGCGGTTAAGCTTATCGTAAACATTTTAACGAATGTAAGGCAGGAAGCACTGGGTTACACACCAACGTAGCATTATCTGACCACGACAGTGTTTCGTTTATAATAATACCCAGGTTCGTTACTATACTTTGGAATTGCACTGACTCGCCTTTTAAAGAATGCTCGGCTAGACATTATTTGTCTACTTTGCCAGGCAGCTTGCTAGGACCAATCAGTATTGCTTGGGTTTCCTGCGGGTTAAGTTGTAGGCCTCTTTTTCAGTACCAGTCCATAATTGCGTAGGCTATAGATCAGAATTAACTTTTTAACAGAAGAGACTAAATCTTCGACTCGAGAACTAAAATATATCTGAAAATCATCTGCGTACATATATTGTTGGCAAAATTTCATGTAATTTGGCAAGTCATTAAGAAAAGCTAGAACAGAAGCTGCCCGATAACCGAGCCTTGAGAAACGCAACATATTACAGGTCGCATTTTAGAAATTTCTTTTCCGTATAAAACTTGTTGCAATCGGTGTAAAATAAGAAGCGAACCAGGAGCAATATTGAGAAGAAATATTGTACAATACGGTGGGTTTGTAAACAGCACACGGTGTTCAACGTAATCGAAGGTTTTACTCTAATCGAACGAGATTAAATTGTAAGTTTTGTATCACCCGTGTCATGACGTATGTCTTCGATGATATTCACTAGAGTTGTTGTAATATGTTGGCACCTGAAGCCAGACTGAAATCGATCCAGCATTGAACACTTATTTTAGAATTTAAGAACATGTTCTAGTGCCATAGACAGTGCAGGTATTATTATATGGCGGAAATAATAGACTGACTTAGAATCGTCTTTATATTTAGGTATAGGTCGGATAATAGAGTGTTTGTAGCAGGTAGTAAACCTAGCAGTAACTAAGGACGAATTAACTACGTGCTGTATTGCAGACAAGGTTCGGTATTTTACATGCAACCGCAACACATCTAAGTACATTCCACATCTTACGTGGCTGTGAACTATGTATTGTCAACTTGTTTACATACCTAGGTTTTGCAATTCTTACAGAGACACTCTTTATTTCACCAATTTTGTGTAACTTTCGAATAGATGTACTTGTATACGATAACTAAATTTTTCGCCCGAGAATATTTTCTATATGCAATAAATCTATGGTAAATTAACATCGCTACATTTTTTTGAATTTACGTTGCAGTATTTAATCTGCATAGTTTTAAATCGTACGTGACAAGTGTCAGTCACATTTAGCTTGTTTGTCTTCGTTGTTTGTGATGGTGTTAGTGTTACGGTTGTCATTGTGTTTGTGTGTTTTAGATTAAATTAATTTTTTAATTCTGTACTGGTTAATTATTGGAATTCTATAATGTTTTGACATGTTTGTGGTGAGTGCAAAGAGTGGTAGCGTCCTACTTACGCCCTTGAGAGTGCCGGCTGCTGTTGGTGATGGCTGTAGGTCTACCGCCCGTGTGGCGAGTCCCCTCTGTCTCCTCCACGTTGAGATGTATGTTGATGCAAGGCTGTAAAGTGGCTTGTTGGTGGGACTAGCTCCTGGAGGACAATTAGTGGCCGTGGACAAATAACTTACATGTGTGAATAGGTTTCACCACTTATTTAATTGGTTTTTATTGGCAGACGGTATGTTGCACGTACTTGCCTTAAGCGGTCCCCACTTCTATAGCCAGTGGGTGGCTAACACAGTAAATGCAAACACTAGTTACACAATAGTGAAGTTACGTTGTAAAAATATACCCCTGGGCGCAAGAGCTTGCTGGGATGGACGATTAAATTATTGTTAGACTAAAATGTTCCTGAAAAACGAGATGAATCACTTTTGCAGCTACATGATACGACAAGATATGGTGATGGTCCAGGTACCGTAAGTCACGTGGTCTATCCCCTACACACCCGACACGAGACTGAGGAGCAATGGTGCCCGCTCCCACTAGTAGCCGAGATGGCCCGCCAAAACTATGCCTGTGGCCGCTTTAATCATGTTGTGTTGAAGCTGAGTACATACAAAGACACTAACATTTACATGAGACACATATGAGCCCTTGGGGATGTAAACATAATTGAATTTGCTGAAATTGCGTAAATAAACATATTTAGAGAAATTAATTTAACTCTGCCTTCCACTGCGGTTGGCTTGTTAAGCTGTCTAAGTCCGAGCTGGCACTGCTTATTATAATAACACATGTAAAACACTTCGATATAATACATTAATCACTATTCTCTATTTGAATATAAAACGTTGTAGACACATTGCGCGGTCTTTGTGGTTGTTAGGTTGCCGGTCTGTGCCGCTCTCAGCGGTGCAGCGTCGTTGAACAATTTCAAAGCACTTTATCTAATAAATTCGATTGCCTTACTTTTGGATGCTCAATAATTTCCTAAAAATACGGCGATTGCCTCGCCACAAATACTTTGACCTAGCAACTCCCGCACTGTATGTTTCAGGCGACATTAGTTCCAGCATTTGTGCACGGCGAAATCGGCGATGGCATAATGCTTGTTGTAATGACCAATGTCCCTTGATTAGCTGGTGTTGGGGTGAGTTGCTGTGATGTTACCTTATTGATTGGCTGTAAATATTGGCACTTTCTTTTGTGTTGACTTGCTGACCACGTGGTCACATTATCTTGTGCGCTTTCCGAATACCCCGGGCCGTTCCTGTGAATACTGTTGCTGTCCCAGGTGTGTGTTGACGAACGGTCGCGATGCGTGCGTGGGCTGTTAAGCACACATCAGTTTATACATTTAATTTACCAACTGAAACCGAATAACTTTTTAAGCACTACCCAGACATTCTCTGTGACTCTACTTTAAGTTACATCTTACTTTTTTTGTAACAATTATATTTGTATTGGAAAGAATTTTTTGCATGTCCACTGGACTGTCCAGGAACATACCAATCGAATTTTAGTCTTATTTGTTAAAGTACTAAAATGTATAATTTATTTTGTTTGTATGCGTATTTTGAAAAGAACAGAGAAGTTAGAAAATGTAACAGTCTTTTTATATCATAATGCACACAATGAATGGAAGAATAGTTAATAATAACGTATATGTAATTGCAATAATTTAAAACAATGTGGTTTCAGTTCAGTGTTTAATGCTGTAAGTAGAAAATGTACATGTAAAGAATTCAACATAAATTATTTAGCTGTTTTTTTTTGTCGGTTTCTGTATTAAGTATCTTATTGCAGTCAAAAAATAGTTCATTCATATATGAAAACTTTTGAAGGTTTGATACACTGACTTCAACGCATTTTTGTTGCAGGAGAAATGGAATTCATATTGAAGATCTCGTCTGCTTCCATAAGGTGAATATTTACTGCTGTTCTGATACTGAACTAAATGAAATCTGATCTTGTGTTTTACATTTATTTCTTTTTCAGATCCCATATTCTATACACACATCAGTGAAATATCTGCAGATACTGGAGTCCAGTGATGAAAACAATGAGTATTATTACTTGTTTTCTCATAGTCTTCACCACTTGACTTCAGTACAGACAGTTGTCGACGTGATATTCTCGGAGGAACATTCTTAACCAAGTGAGCCATAAACCACAGAAGTCAGCTATACAAAAATCGCTCTTATAATGGCTGGAATAATGGACAGAACTGGTTGCCCAGAAAATTGTTGTATGGTATATTAACGTCGTTAATTTTTTTAATTTACGTGGTATATAATTTTCTTGGCATAGTTCTAGGTCGAATGTAGTGACACATACATATAGGTTCGTTTGTTTTTACTATTTGTTATTGTATTAGTGATTACATTCGTCATTGTGTTTGTATTTTACTTTCAGTATTTATTTTATTTGTGCTTTAATGGTTTATTATTATTATTTATAACATTTATTATTATTATTTATAACATTAAAAAATTTACTTTATTTATTGCAAACTAATAACATAGCTCACATTTTCTTCACCATTGCTTTCCAGTATTGCCAGTTGTCAACTTGAAATTTATGGAGGAACAATCTTTAAGTAGTGTTCCCGAGATTCTTGCCGTCTGCTTCTTGTCTGTCAGCAGAAATTATCTTAGAGTATAGTATTGTATCAACTGTGATGTTGTGCAGTAAGTTATGATATGTGTAGGTAGTTCCAACACTGCAATTTTCCTTTGTATTTGCAGTGATTTTTACTAACTGTATACAAAATGTAATACACTGCTTCGTTTAAATATTATATATACTTTTAATATGGTTTTCTATTTAAAATTTTACCATAGTTTGTATTAATAATAGACTTCTCTCTTGTATAAATAATGGAAGTAATATTATAATGGAATTAAATTTATATTTATTATAATTTTTACAAAATTTTTTGTCTGAAACAGAAATTCCATCATAGTTAAAAATATGTTTTTCCATAATGTAGATTTTAATGTTACTAACTATAAATCCTAATATTACGTATAAATCGAATAGTTGAAGTAATATACACATTGGATATTCTATTCAATTCAAGCCATGTTTAAGACTCGTTCTACTGTATTTAGACTCGTTCAATGTCGATGTATTTGCTCTATTGGCTATTTTTGAATAACTTATGGGTCCTGCCAACCTTCTTTCAATATTAACGATTATTTAAACATATCGTCACTACATTTATGCAGGTTAAATCTTAATTATACCAGCAAAATTTTAAAATTGATTCGTGAAGTTTAAACATGACGAGAACATATAGTTTCTTAAGACCTAAGGTAAATATGCTGTCGTAGATGATGATCCATGGAAAACCATTTATCGACTCAAATAAAAAATTAGTAACATTATTTAAAGATGTATAGTATAATGATTTTGTGAACGAAGTTTAGAAAAGGTGTCTGTTTAATCATTTGTAAACATTACTGAAATCGTTACAGCCATCATTGTAATTGTCGGAAATATGGTAAACGTTTATTATAAATAACATTTATTGACAGATAGAAAATGTTCAAGAATAGAAAATAACAATTTTATTATTGTTTAAAACAGCATAAGTTTTATATACTTTACTTGACAGAATGTGTTCGTCATATGATAATAATTTAGATCATTTAGATTTCCCATAATGGTATTTCACACTAAATGTTTGCCTAATTTTAATACACGCATAATAAAAAAGTTATAGATCTAACGAAATGAAAAAGAATCGCATGCATACTTAATGTCATGTAAGTATAAGATTCCTATACAAAAAATTTTTTGTGTTTAAAATTGCTATAAAGTTCACATAGAACTGAATATTTTAAAATTTCTTTTTTAATGCAAAAAGGGTTTGTATTGGCTTTATATACTTCAAAAATGTCGCATTTCTTTGACACTAATAGGCCATTGGTTCCTAGTATAAGATAATTTTCAGCTGTTGTGTGTTCCTAGATCTGTGGGCCACATACTATATTAAGTTACTCAGATACATCAGCCTGTGATTTTATTGAAATGCACAACTGAGAATTTCAAGTTTTCACAACTGATTAGCAATGGTGTCTTTGCATTTCTGTCATTAGTTGTTATTCAATTGTAGTTATTTGATTATATGTATGGTCCTGTGTTAGGGCTATCCTTTACTTTTTAATCGTCATGTTATTTTTATATTCTGGTTAGTTGCATGAAGTGTATCACGTTTATTTCAAGGTATCTGCGAACTAAGTACCACTGAGTGCCATTCATTTACACATTTGTAAATGTTCTTTAAAATATACTATATTATATCGCCTATAACAATAACTTGAA
The DNA here is from genome assembly GCA_003012365.1 of Medauroidea extradentata. NCBI lineage: Eukaryota > Metazoa > Arthropoda > Insecta > Phasmatodea > Phasmatidae > Medauroidea > Medauroidea extradentata. Next base: position 26,789 of record PNEQ01070626.1, read on the forward strand.
ATAAAAATATTGCATTAAATATTGTATAATAGCATTTTAAAATAAGGCCGTTAGCATGTTTTAAAATTCTAATATTGTAAATATATAGTAACCTGGTAATTTAAACAATATTAAAAATAATGGTGTTTATGTGCCTTTAGATATTTTCTTACAAAAATTATATACATTTTCTTTAATTTTTCTAACAACTTATGTATTTATTCAGTAAAATTTGTATTTCTCTGTGGTAAATAATCTCGTTTAAAAACAAAATTTTTTTGACATTAAAAAACACCTGTTTCTTAAGCTTTCGCTAGAAGGTATTTAGTTAAGTTATCATATTTGCAATAATAAAATTCAAGGGAGATTAAATGGAACCCTTACTGAACATCTCGACTGCCGTTTCTCTGTAATAAATTATGATATGATGCTGAAGTAAATATATTCTGCCCTTCTGGTGTTGTAAGGTATTTCAACTTCAGAGACGATGTTCCACACTTGCATCAGGAAAATATCTGTAGATATTGGACTGAGGCGACGTAGGAAATGAGAATAAATATTTTCTTTCACATTTTCTGCGTTGTTGCTCTCCAGTACTGCCAGATGTCAACGTCAAATTTTTGGAGGAACATTTTCTATGTAATGATACTGAGACTTCCGCCGTCTGATTCTGATCAGTCAGCACATATTTTCGTATGTATAGTATTGTATCAATTGTGATGTTCAGTAGTATGCTATGTGTATATAGTGCTAAACGCTAT
>PNEQ01070627.1:0-14715 GCA_003012365.1 Medauroidea extradentata
TTTTGTAGCCTAATTACATGTATTCTATTAAAGTCATAATCAAAATACATGTTGCCAACGTTTTCTCAAGGTTAAACGTTATGTATTTGTGTCTTTCGTGCTTGTCATTCTCAACTTACACATATACACAAAAAAAATCGTTTCCTGAAAAATTTACTTTTTTGACTTAGCCCCTTTTGGAATCCACCTCTTCAATTACTGTGAGGAAATTCTGGAACAAGATATTTATAGTTAAGAGTGATCAATATAATCTGAGAACTGATTTTTCTGATAAAGACAGACATACACTAACTGTTAATATATTCGTTAGTGTACGAGAACAATGTGTCAATATTAAGTTTAAATATTAATCTAAAAATGTATTATGATGTAAATTATATTGGTAAGATTTATTTATTTAACTGAACAAGATCTCCGTTCCGATCGAACCTAGACTACCTGTGCTATAGACAAATTAGGTACTCGTTGCTATTCTTTTTTGTGGGCTGTTCATGTTAATATTAGTTGTGTGTGTGTGTGTGTGTGTGTATATATATATATATATATATATATATATATATATATATATATATATATATATATATATATATACAACGATTCTCACTGTAGCAAGCAGTATTCCTTAAAAATACACTTAAAAATATGTTTAAAAGCGCTGTCTTAAAAAAAATAAAAAATAAAAAAACAGACGCAATTTTATGAAACTGATTCGTCGTTTGAACTGAGTGGTTGTTGTTGTAGTTACAGTGTTGCCTGGCAAGAATTTTGTGTATATATATATTCGAGGCTTCGGATACATGTTAAGCGCAAGGCACTGAAATGTTGTCAGCCCTGTAATGTAATATTATTGCAAGGTAATGAAGATGAAGGATTGCTTGCTGCAGGTCTGTCTGGTACCGGTACTTGTAATGTTCTGTAACTAGATTTTCTTGCTTACAATTTCGGTAAATGCATGCTTACGCTGCTTTCGCATGAGTGAGATTATTATAAACACATAAGACGGAAATTACCATTCATATAGGGAAACTATGTTTGTATAAACACTATTCGTTCGCTGACAAAGCTCCACGTGTTGCACAGTGACATGACAGCTGATGACTGTGTAATGGCTGCGTTAGGAGACATCCTTCCAAGGTGTGGTGAGTATGACATATTGCAACCGGTGAATTGAAAAACTGCGAGATTACGTCTGTCATATGTGATGCTATGTTCCTACTGAGTTCATCTCTGACTATAATATCTCTTTCTTTACAACGTCCTTTGTACTCGACGATATTAGGGAACTATATGTATGTATGTATGTATATATATATATATATATATATATATATATATATATATATATATATATATATATATATATATATATATATAATTCGGCAAATATTTCATACATACTTCCTGTTTACGACTAATAATTACAATTGTGATTGGGATAAGTATTGTAATATCGAGGCACAGACGCGTTATACACGTGTAAGAGGTCCACAACTAAATGTACATTTTTCAGGTCCACATTGTCTTGAACCACGGTTGTAAAAGAACAGGTCTGGACACTCGCCTATCTGACAGTGTATTTTGCTTGACCCCCTTGTTGTTTGGCTGTAGTTCGTCAAGTTACCGAAAATGTCGTACTTTTTGGCGCTGTTTTCCGGGCGGTCGGACTCAAACTCCAGTCCACTTTTTCCCATTGTTAAATTTCTAAAGTAAATAAAGGTTGCTGGAGCCTTTTCTTACATTTGTGAGCGAAGAAAGTATTTCATAACTTGATAAAAAATACGTTTTGATAAATTGTTTATCTTAGCGGAAAGGAAGTGGGCGGAGTTTAGTCCGACCGCCATAACATCAGCGCCAATAAAACACAATAATCTCGGTAACTTGGGTAACTTCAGCCAAACAACAAGGGGGTCAAATATCCAGGCAAGTGTCCAGACCTGTTCTTCTACGACCGTGGTTGTGACCATTGGCCAACATTGCAGACGTTCATCTAGATCCTGGTCTCGTAACTCCTGTACGCGGTTCAAGACAATGTGAGAACTTAATAAAAAAAACTATATTTCTATTTTTAGCCAATTTGTATCTTTCCGCTCGTGGCGGCTAACAACGGGACATGTCTAACCTCTCTGGACAGATCTCTTGATATTTGTTTGTGTGAGATAACTTAAACAGTCTGTAGAAACTTATGTAATTTCAGTTTATTATATTTTATATAGTATTATTATATTTAAGTAGGGAAATACACGTAACTACACTAAGCAATTCGCTGCCAACCTTGCAAGCAGTAACGTAACTATTGTAAATTTTAAAGGGTATGCAGTAACAGCTAGTGATTTTTTTCAAATGTTAAATCTTTAGTGGTCACTTAATCTGGAACAACTGCAGCTCGTGAGCTTTATAAACACCAGAAGTAATACGTAGTACGATGGATGTGCAACATGGCTGCGTGATTGTGTTGGCAGACCTGCAAGACGACATCTCAGCGGCCATGGCTAGATACAGCACAGACGTGGCTATCAAGGGACAGTTGGACAGACTGCAAGTCAGGTTCCATTGTTGCGGCAGTCTGTCATACACAGAGTGGTTCCACATACCTTGGTACCACCAGCCACAGTTTCTCAAGTAAGTATACTCCTACATCGTACAGCATCAATACACTGCTTCGTATACATTATACAGCTGCCGATGTCTGCGCAGAAAGTATTACTTGCATTTGTCTATATTTACATAAATGAATGTCTGCCTATCTGACTGTAACGTTTTGGTTCTTAAGCCGTTCAACCGACTGCAATGAAACTTCTGGTGAGTGGTGAATGCGCCCGCGATAATTTCCGACAAAAATGTATACTCTACATGAAAGTAGGAGGGGCACTGATATTGGGGATCAGGGACAGACTTGCGTACCCAAAAATTTTTTGAGGGAAAAAATATTATGTACCGGTACCTAAAACGGATATTAATGATTGTTAACGTCACTTTGCAGAGATGACCGGAGAAAGCGATTTAAAATATTTTACAGGAATCAAACAAAACCGTAATTTTATCACATTTTTATTATTTCCAGTATTGATATTATTACTTAAAAGGAATTTGAAGTACCAAAAAGTTTTATCGGAAACTTTTATCAAATTTATAAGATAATATGAGTACTTAGTCTCAACTTTTGGACTAATCAAAGCGGCATTAAATTAGCACGCGAACCAAGAGCAGATCTTCTAGAAAATTTAGTAAATATAGTATCAATAGAGAACAGCCGAGGTGAGATCCACTGCGATAACTACCGCCCCGTAGCATTCATGCGCCATACTTTTATTTGTCTTAAGAGTTCGTGAAAGTACACAAAATAATTTTTTTCTAAAAATTATTTGAACTCTTCAAACCAATTTAATGAATACATTTTATTAATGTTCTGTTTATACCATCCACACAATGCATTTTTGAAAAGTAACCATCCGGCAGATATTTGTGAAGTTTTCTCGACAAGGTTATGTGTCTGCAAGATATTCAGATATTTATGACGGCAATGATTTAAAATAAAGTAATGTATTTTATATATTTTATTGATTTCCATACGTTAGTTTATTTATATTTAACATCATATTCAATTTGTGCTCATGATTTCGACTTATTAAGGCCAGTACGAACTTCAGTGTGAGGACCTGGATGAACTAACGACTTAAAACCAGCTTGCAGTCCACTCACTTTCTCTTTTCTATGAGTGGGGCCGCGGTGGCCGAGGGGTCAGACCTCTCGCCTCTCACCAAGGCGATCTGGATTCGATTCCCGCCGTGGTCGGTCCCCGGATCTTCGCATGTGGGAATCGTGCCGGACGATGCCTCTGATAGGCGGTTTTCTCAGGGATCTCCCGTTTCCCCCGCCCTCTCATTCCATACTCACCTCATGCCACCCCTCACCTGCGCTAAAGACCTCGATGTTAAGTGCTCACCAAAATCACCCACTCACTCACTACTTTCTATGAGTCCACCTAGTGTAAATATAGAATTGCCTATCTTTCTTCTGTGTACCTTTACAAATTCGTTTTCCTCAGTCAATAATAGACGAAGTTAGAGGCCATTATATAAAGGTGAGAGTATTAATTTATCACGACTACAAAACTTCAAGGTTAATTATTTGAAAACCCCCTTTCCTGACTTAGGCGGCAGTAAGAATTTTTTTGTTCATATGAGACATAGTTTGTTTTGTAGTAATATACCATCGCTATTTTTTTACTGTAAGGAACATTGTTTAGCTTTCACAGTTGCTGTATTATAGCATATTAAAGTCAAAATGTTGATAAAACGGTTTTACGCATTAAAGGAAAACCAACTCACTTACTGAATTGAAACAATTGACATTGAAGAACAGTGCCATGGACATGACATGCTTACAAACTACACTGGCTTTTCTTTTTGTATTTATAAAAATAATGAATTTAAAAAATTTTAATATTTTAAAAATACAAAAATCTAATAAATACTTTTTTATACATGCCGTGTCAGAGTTCACTGTTCTTCAGTATGAATTTTTTTTTTTTTTCATTTTCGTTTTATGCAACTTTTGACTTTAATATAGCCTACTATAATGCAATAGCTATGAAAATTGAAAAAATTTCGTTGCCGTGATAAACAGTAACAATTTATACATACAAAACAAACCATTTCTGGTGCGAATAAAAAAATTTAAAGAATAAAAATTGTCAATGAACCGCTCACTTACACTCGTTAGACCATCCAGGCTCTCAATTTTCGTTCAACCTACTGTTGATATTTTCACCGTGCCACTTGGATTGTCGCATGCTGACAACAGTTTACTCTGATCTCGAGCAAGGTTGGTAAGAGTGGATCAAAGAACTATCTGGCACTTACTGGACACATGACTCAACTGCGGCTATTGCTACAATGACTCAGATCAAAATTTTGCCATTCCTCGATCAAAGAAAATTCTACTACAGGTTCTCTTGGGTGAAAACAAACATTTCCTCCATTACCTGCGCTGCCATATGCGGGATTTTGGGGTAAAAAGGAGTCGAGTGGAACCTCCCGCCCCAATATTTTGTGATAAGAAACAAAATAATTTCACCATCCCTTCTAGCTATACTACTGTTACAAGATTAGCAAACATTTACAAGTGGGCAATTCTGTGCTCTTTGGGATAGAGGTATTGTAATTATAAATTAAAGAGTTTGGTTAAGTTATTGATTTACTAGCTCACAAAGCTTAACAAAAATACACAAAATAGCAATCAACTATAACTTTCACAACACCCTTAAGTATGCACACAATTACTACTGTGCCATAGAAACGATAATTAACTTTGACAATAAAAGCACACAAATATTTACCATTAATCAATGACTATAAATCACAATAAAAGTTCAGTCGTATATCCAATTAACAATCTTTCAAATAGTGACAATGTACAACCTTAACAGTCCGAAGTGGTGATAGCCCACCATGTGCTGCGTAGCACCCCGAGTGCACCACTGTCTTCACTCTTGAGATCTTCGGTTCGACTCCCGTCGCGTACCTCCTTGTCGCCCGTCGACCCGCAGCAACAGTCCACTTGTTCCGCCCAATACTGCTCCGAAGACATGTGCCTGCAGCCTCACAGTAGACTCTGACGTCACCAAGATGTCTTCACCAGTCTCTTTCCACAAGCATAACACCTTACTCTAGCACGACCAATAGCGAACTCTCCTAAGTTGCCAGTGACTGCTCTTGCCGATATGACACCTCCAATGTTGTTCTCCACAGCTAGCCACATTTCTGTGGCACGCCGACATCGTCTTCACTGCTGCCGTCGATACAATACCTCAAGTGTTGTCTGTCCCTTCCGCAGCCTGTTGATGTTATTCAGCCTCGACATCGACCACCATCGCCGTGTTGCCATCCTCGAGACGCCACACCTTGTCAGCTCCGTCGCGCCGTTACAACACCCCAAGTGTTGTCTTCTCTGCAGCCAGTCACTTCTCACGACGTCCGTTTACGCCACTGGGCGCCGATGCCGATGCCGACCCACACCACACTCGGGTCTCACTTCACACTTCAGAAGACCTCAAAAGACAAGACTCTACAAGACTCCCAGAGGACTCTTCGAGACTGACTCACTCTGTTTCGCAGTTTGGGGGCTTTTATACGACCCATTTAGTGACGTCAATCGGCAATGCAACATGATGACCAGAGATCTAAAAGTAAATATTACCTCACTCATACCTGTCAAGAGTCACGTACGCAAAGGCGTTATCCCAATGACATCTCGGGCGTACCGCAGCACCTCTGGTAAAACCCACGACTGTGATTGGATCATCAAGCTGTCCACCTAGCATGATGTAACATGCCGGCTACCAGGCCAACATGCCACACTACCTCTCACAACAACTTGGCTGAAAACTGCTTAACAGTTAGTGGGCCTGGTGCCACCCCAACCAAAATACTGAAGTCCCGCCCATGTTAAGCGCTGCAGTTGGTAAAGAGTGGAATCAAATGCCAAATGTAATCAACTTCAACTAGGACTAGGCTTGTTATATTTGTATTTTTATTTTAACTAATGTATACTTTGGCTGTGCAGGGTTGCACCGGGTACGATGCTACATGATGACGTGCCATTCAGTTGCTGTTCAGGAGCACAGGGGTTGTGCATACACCACGGTGTGTTATCTATGACACATGGCCACCACAACAACACACATCAACTCTCTATCTCCAAGATAGGTTGCAAGGATGCTGTGTTGCTACATGCGTCCAACTACTTCTGGGACCTCGAATTATACTCCATCGCCGTGACCATCGTGCAGGTACTGCCGCACTGTACTTAGAATAGGTGTGCGTTTATATATATATGTGTGTGTGTGCGTGTGCGTGTTATAAGCGCGGTGTATAGCAGTTTTCATCCGCATACGTTGTTTTTATATTTGTACCAGATACTTTTTTCATATTTCAGACATAAGTTGTGACCATCAGGAGCTTATAATGATGGTGATGTAAGCCACTTTTACCAAGAGGTGTTTTTTTTTTATGTTTAACATGTTTAAAAAATATTCAGTTACAATTATTACACTTGTTTTACTCTATTTTCGAAGCAAAGTTCAAATACTAAAAAAAGGCTTCATACATAAAAGCGAATAATCGTTTCTGTGAAAATTACTTTACATGACTTAACACCACTATCATTCTAAGCCCTGAAATATTGCTCTTATGGAATTGTATTATCTCTCACAGTTTTTGTGTAATGGCTCGTAAACGTTAAAAGTTAGATGTTACAGTTTAATGTAGGCCTACGCCACTAAAACCAACTGACATACCAAACTTGAAAAGTTATATAGAATAACGATGTTGTAGGCTACAATATCGCCTAGATAAAAACAATAATAATAATAATATTTTTTTTGTAATTAAAAAAAAAAATTCTTGCATTTCTCAAATTTTAATTTCAAGTTTCAGCATTTTTTTAGCACAAAACATTAAAAATTTTCTTTTTATGTAAGAGACGTTACATCCTACAACATGGTTATTCAATGTAAATTTTCCTGTACGGGATACACGTGGTTTGTCGCAGCTCTAGTGGACGTTATATGCAGAATGTTGTGTGTGTGACAGGTAGTGTGTGCTATTGTGGTACAACTGCTACGTTTAGTCCTGAGTAACAGCCGCCAAGTGTACGGACATGACATCTGGGTGTAGGGGACTCGAACCCGCCTCGTCATGCTGTCCGAACAGGTCGAACCTTGTTATAACCAGCAATAAACGTATCTTGTAAACCTTACAATGTGTTTTATTTCACATCTCCGCGTCAGACAAGCAATATGAGGGTTGAAACTGAAGTGTCTTGTTGGGATGCTACTGCTAGCGGCAATCAGGCTGCTCCAGAGATAAGAGAAAACTACAGATGGAGCATTATCAGCCAATACTGAAGCCAAGCTGACTTTGTTTATACAGGTTGCAATATGGCGGAGTGCAATCAGCTGTTCCTGTAGATATAGGCCACGGTCGTAGATCATGCCTGGACACTCGTTTATATTATAAAGTAAATAAAGATTGCTGGAGCCTTTTCTTAAATTTGTGAGCGTAGCAAGTATTTCATAAATTAATAAAAAATACGGTTTGATAAATTGTTTATCTTAGTGGAAAGGAAGTGGGCGGAGTTTAGTTCGACCGCCCTAACATCAGCGCCAACAAAACACAATATTCTCGGTAACTTGGTGAACTACAGCCAAACAAGAAGGGGGTCAAATATCCAGGCCTGTTCTTGTACGACCGTGTCCTGTAGTGTAGATGTATTGAGAAACGAGGTTATGGTTGTTCAAAAATATTTCCGTGAAAACTACAGGCCCTTGCTTATAAAATAATAGAAACAAACCTATCACACACACTGTAAGTAGAATTGGTCTGTATAGAAGTATAGAACGTGATTGATAAATGTAACAGCACAGGTTCAAATACGCGTGCACATTTGTTTATATTCTAGGATAAATTACATAATTCAAAATGCCACTCATCCCACATTGCAAGTGCGAATGCATGTCTTTGTAATCTTATTCGTTTTATTGTTTGCAATAACAATATTTGAAGTTTTACAAATAATTTATTAGGAAACTAGGATTCCAAGGATTTTCTTTGTTTAAAAAGTTGTGAACTTAAAGAGTGTAGAGAGAACTAGCTTGCAGCTGTTGTAGAATCTACGTTGTTATGACGTCACAGTTACCACTTTCTGTCCGTCCCAAAGACTCGCAGAGAGAGAGAGAGAGAGAGAGAGAGAGAGAGAGCAAAGTGGTTTACTCTAGCGCTGTCTGACGGCCGCCATGTTTGTTTACATCTGAAGGCTGTGCTTGTCCAGAAGGCGGATATGAACGGCCGCTGATCTTGAGGAAGAAATTCCTCTGGCTGTATACTCAAACATGTTAGCTGTGGTCCATTAAGATGACCAGATGATTCAAGTGTTATGACATCCGAGGAGTGTGGCTGCGAACTACAGGCGTTCAAAGTTGCAGTAATCTTCTTCTGATTGGTCAAGTAGAGTGAGGAACATATTTCAACAAACACGCATGGCCAGCAGTAAATATAGGAACATCACATATGTACTCGTATATTACTGAATCCTATCTTGCTCGGAAATATTTTCGCTAAAAGCAAGTGTACCTCTGGATTCGTTATGTGTTGCGAATATTTCAACTTTGAAGATATATAAATACTAAAGTGAACTTATTGTTTAGCTATAATGCGTAACGTATACAGGATTGTCCAAACGCTTAGCAAGCACAGGACGCGAATCCTCAGCTACATTGCAGACGAAAATGCGTCGAAATGATGTACGATGATAATTTACGTGCACGATGTGACAACGGGGCCGCGGTGGCCGAGAGGCGCCGACCCCCCGTAGCTCAGTTGGTTGAGCGGCCGGCTTTGGTGCGGGGGGTTCTGGGTTCGATTCCCAGGTATGGCTGGGTGTAAATTTGTGTTTGTCCATTTGGTCTCAAAAATTGTCACTATACATATTGTCTCACGAAAAACGAGAAGTACTGGGGTCACTCAAATTAAGTCACATTAACCGGGGGGGGGGGGGTTTGGTGCAGTGATGATGCGGAAGCTTCCGCATCGCCATTGCACCAAGCATTTTTCAATAAAAAAAAAGTTGATTGAGCGACCGACTTGGATACGAGGGATTCTGGGTTCGATTCACAGGTCTGGCTGGGTGTAAAATTTGTTTGTCCGTTAGCATCTTTTCAATTGTCAGAGTCACCAAATACTGTCACACTGGGGAACTGTCAAATACTAAAGCTGTAAAGGGGGGATGTTTGGCTCGTTGGCGATGTTGCGAACTCGCCAAGGAGCCTAAAATTTTTATATAAAAAAAGGTGTCAGACCTCTCGTCTCCCACCAAGGCGACCCGGGTTCGATTCCCGGCGGGGTCACACCCCGGATTTTCGCATGTAATAACAGTACCGGACAATGCCGCTGGTCGGCGGGTTTTCTCAGGGATCTCCCGTTTCCCCCGCCCCTCCATTCCGGCTCTTCATACTCACCTCATGTCACCCTTCACTAGCGCTAAATACCTCGATGTTAAGGACGTTTGACGCGTAAAAATTGAAAATTTGAAATTCGCGCCAAACACTGTTCAACTTTTACACATAAGATAACATGTCATTTCCCCAAATAAAAAAAGTTAGCTCCCGTTGTTTTGCATAATCACATATCAAAGTCACAAAATGGCAGTTGCGGAGTAGCCAAAATAATTAACTTGCAGAAACAAGATAATTCATACTGATACTTAATGATGTCAGCTACTTCAAGGCACTTTTGTAAACACAAAATGATACATTTTTGTATTTTTTAAAAATTGATGAAAAGGAGTACGTACATTTTTGCATAACTTTGACTTTTGGCTACTACTGAAATTTTCAAAACTAACTTTTGTCAAACACGTCGTAAAATGCATTGATACACTGACTTTCAGTTCCCGTAATTTTGAATTCATTAGTAATTTTTTTTTTATTTTGGTTACACCGCAATGGCCATTTTGTGACTTTGATGAGTGATTATGCAAAAACTATGGGGCATATATATTTTTGTATTTGGGGAAATGACACGTTATCTGATATGTAAAAGTTGAACAGTGTTTGGCACAAATTTCAAATTTTCAATTTTTACGGGTTCAACGCCCTTAAGCGCTGACCAAACTCTCTTACTCTCTCACAATGTGACAACACTGCAGGGGGAAAGTTCTGCCTTGCTCTCAACGTGCAGGTATTATTGTTACGTCAAGTAAACTTAGAATTATGTTTGCAAAGCTTGGTATTTTAACCTGCACCTACAATATGCAGGTCAGAACAATAGTAGTAAGTAAGATATCTGTGTAGCGCAAGAGGGGACTAACTACACTGCTATGTTGCCACATCAGGCATATAAAATAAAATATTTTGCCACGATCATGTTCTAATTTAGCGCAGTATTTGCGTCGTGTGTTTACTACGCATTTGTCTCTAGACACCATATATATATATATATATATATATATATATATATATATATATATATATATATATATATATATATATATATATATATATATATATATATATAATACACTATATATTTACTAATGAGCATTGTAACCGGAATGGCATAAAACTGGATTGCCTAGCACATTGTTATATTCTTCTAGGGTAAAGCTTCAGTTAAAACAACTTTATACATGTGCATGACCATTGAAACGGCACTGTTAACAATTATTAGATCTATAACTAAAAATACGTATGCATAGGAGAGTTAAAAATTAGGCATATTAAAATAGTTTCCCATACATGTATGACCGTGATCCTATATAGTTGATTGGAACTGACAAATGTGTACATATTTTACTAGCTTGTATAATAAGAGCGCTTGAACATTTAGACCCGGATTCACCAGCCTACGTCAAGCATTTAACACCTGTTAAACAGAACAAACATAAGATTTTACACGTTTAATCGTCTGTTAATCATCTTTAACAAGTGTTAAATTCTTAATAGAGGTTGTTCCTATTCATCTAGCAACCTGAAGTATGGCAAATGTTCGACGTTGTAAGAACTTCCTGTACCGTTCAGGAAGTTTTCTGCATTGAAAACACGGAAAAGTTGGTAAATGTCATTCAACTGTCCGTGAATGTTGGCAGTGTTTATGAATGCTGTAAATACGTTCTTCGTGAGATGACAAGTACGAGCAGAGTGGAGTGGCAGATCTAGAGAGCGGCAACTACAGGGTGTACGAAGTAATTGACTCACCTTGAACGTGATTGGCCAATCTCTGTAAAGAATGTTCTCTACATTTAAGGCCAAGCTTTCTTGTTTCTGCTGTTGTTTGCAATTTTTTTAACCTTAAACGAGAGCAAAATATCACATATCTGTTTGGCAGTTTTACTTAAAGTGGTTTTTGCTTTTGTAACTATTTTTTCCAAGACAATATATTATACTATTTCAACATATAATTCAACTAAACTATATTCTGTTACTTACGTAATTAGCTGAAACAGTAGTCCTATACTGTCTTGAAAACGTTAGTCAATATGGTGAAAACTATTTTATACAATATTGCCAAACACATTTTTGATATTCGCTTAAGGGGCCTGCCTACCTGCGCTTCAGTTGCGTTGCAGCGAGTTACGACTATTATTTTTTTGACGAAACTATTTAACGTGCATTGTATTCGCATATCTAGGAAAATAACATGTACTTCAAACTATGTCGCTATACTTTCAAAAATTTGACACGTTTATCAGAACATCATTTTGGGGCCCCTAAAAATTGCAAAAAAAAAAAAAAAAAAAAGGCTTTTCCAGACTGACGTATTTGAAAAAGTAATAACTGGATTAAAAACAATAGAAACAAGCGTTAGACTTTGATCTATGCTGGCCACCAATAATTTAATGTGGTCACCGCTTGAAGTCCCATAGTTAAAATGATAATAGTAAGCACTGCTCGTCAACTGAGTGGCTTGCACGTAGAGGCGATAATATATTACATACGTCGGTCAACGACAACCTTACAGCTCCTGCCTCACACACAAACACACACGCAGCCTACCTAGTGACGCAGAAAACAGATGTAAGGCACTATAAAGAGCCCTCAACAGATGAAGCTCGGCTGGGGGGGGGGGGGGGACTTGGCCTTAAACGCACTTCCCAACAAACTTCAGCAACATATTTGTTCAAATTGGAATAAATTTTTTAAGCAAAACATGTGCCACTTTTTTTCTTTTTTTTAAAGAAATGTTACGAAAAAAATTAGTTATTGAAACTAGTGCTTACAATTGTTTTGTTAAAACAGACTTCAAAATGTAATTCTATTTGTTTGGTGTTAAAATTAAAAAAAAAAAAAATGAGAACACGGTTATTCATACAGCAGTATTCTTCCAGAAAGAGTTTATAGAAGCGTTATATGTATAATTACTCCACTGAGAAGTAATTCATGTTAACATGGCTTCATCATATTAACTATGTGAACTCCCTGGCTGCAGAGTTGATAGGCAGGACCCTTTACACAGATGTACTAATGAAAATACGTTTATATAAGTTGGTACGCCACATGACGATTTTAAACTCCTTGTACATAACACGTGGCATGTATAACTAGCACACCACACTGAGAGATAGTGGATGGCCGCAAGAATGTTTCATGTCACCATATTATACAAGACAGTGTTTCTTGTGTCATGTAGGATAGTTGTGTACTTGTTTACATACAATCACAAATATTCGGTAGCGGCACACAAGAGTTATCATATCATTGGTCCAGTCGCATAGGGACACGCCAACAAGAGAACAACGTGACATATCGACATGTTGAGTAAGCGATTTTTGGTGAAGAGAATTTTACATCGATTTCTTTCCTTGTCTTATGTGCACACATACAGCTGTGCTTCATGGTAATTGGCAGGAAGTATTAGTTCAGTGGCATCGTTTATTGGACCGAGCCAATCAGATCATGTCTGTGATTGGCGGCTACAATCGCAAGACACGTTACAGGAAACATCCAATCACTGGCCGTGAAGCAGAACTGAGCATGTGGACATAAGTCATTGAAACAATTTGTTGTAACAACTTTGTCACCAAAAATCACTGGCTACATACATGTTTTACTGAAGCAACAAGCATTAACAAACAGTTAACTATCGCCGTTATGAATCATTGTCCGTAACTAAATTATAATATTTGTTAACACATAACTTAGGATGCCTGCTATAGCTGTTCGGCTATCAAAACATTTTACCATGCTTACTTGTTTACTTAATTTGCTACAAAGTTTATATTTCTTTCCTTAGTTTGGTCAGCAAGAACCATACGATTGTCAGAAACATTGCACTGTCGAAATAAACGTCAGAATCTACAACTACGTGACCGTCCGCAATATACTGCCAACACTGACCACAAGTACAGTTGGTGTGGTTGGTACGAGTTAAGATGACCTCGCTATACAACACAGCGGACCAATAACAAATATTTGCAGTTGCAGCAGTTAATGTAAGCTGTTTGGACAACAGACTGAACATAGGCCCAACCGTAGACGTTTGTAAACACCAACAAGGTGCTGGGGAAAAAATACACAATTTGGCTTCCTCACGTCTACAGTTGATGGCGTGTTATTATCTGAACTCTTGGGAATAACATATCATTGAGTCTGCTCGTTGAGTACACGCATGTTGTTTCAAAATGCATGTTAAAACGCTCTGTGGCCAGCATGACAGGTTCAGTGGGACTTCTGCGGGGGATCTGAAACTAATAATTCCACCATTATAGTAGGCGAAATTTATACGCAACAAAATCAAAACACCAACAACAATTGAAACCAATGACTTCTATGGAACCGTAGTTACGGAACGATGTTAATCTCAGCCCGGATTTACACACTGGCCCAACGCCCGACCTTGGAAGGAATGGACCAACGTGTAACTGGTGCTTGGCCGATCTTGGAATGTTGGCCATTCATTGTCGGTTTTTCGCCCAACGTCAAAGGCGTAGTTAGAACGCGAAATTAATACTTAAAATGCGGTAACATATGCAGTGTAAAGCATAAAATATTATTTTCTGTCTGTCTTCTGCAAATGTACACACAGCACAAAAGTTATCGCGGCATCTGCCACGTCCTTTCTTATCCTCCATTGCCTTCGCTCAAATTTGGTGATATGACTGGCCAAGCACGAACTACACCAGTGTGTAAATGACGGCTGGTTTTTACCTTCTAGGATTGGC
>PNEQ01070627.1:14815-27621 GCA_003012365.1 Medauroidea extradentata
ACCCCCTCCCTCTTCCTAACATTACCTCGACCAGACATTCTCGCCTTCCTCCACGTTCATAAACGCCACTGCGCACATCTGTACCAAGCAATATCAACCAATACCACCGCACGCAGGCAATGTTTCGAAGGGGCCCATATCTCAAGAGGTAATTCCATAAGGTTTTAATTAGGGTTTTACGGTTGTTCTTTAACTATAGGTTACATTATACGTGACACTGGACTGCTGTAACCGTGACTTACAAGTTCTGAATGTGATACACGAATGAATGATATTAGGTGGTTCCTTCAATACAGCGAGGATTCCAAGAGTCCTCCCTATAGGGAATTTGAATTTTAAGGTGCAAAATTGCGCTATTTAATCGAAATGTAAGGGAGAGCTGCACACCATTTACCTATTCTATCTACTGTTAGTTGAAACATTTCGAGGGAGGGCGTAGCCCCTCCCCCTTCCCAAACGTGCGCTCTCTGACTGGTCAGCTTGTGCTCTTCTGGGTGAACACAGATTGTGTTTCTACATCAAGCTAACATATAACAGCACACTATATTTTATTAATATCATATTGATGCTGTCAACGAAGCATTGTGTAAAAAAAATTTTATTTTCTCGGCGAATAACCGTTTTTGTTGCCGCAAACTAAAATACATGACTAAAAATTAAAACAGCAGTGTAACTAACATTCATAAACAATAACAAAATTATGTTAACAGAAAAGGTTAACATTAAGACATTAAATTATTTTTCACACACTTCTCTTTGTTATTAGCATAGAGGTATTGATCTCTATAGTAGCTGTCTCCACTTTATAGAGGGTTTACAAGTCACCAAAATTACGTCTCCCTGACGTGTCCAGTGTCGCTAGTTTATTTATTTATTTATTACCCAATGGACTCAGAGAATGAGCAAGTAGCTCACTGAGTATAGGGCTCGTCAAACAAGGTACAGATATACATTGAATACATACACTCTAGTATGGCTCACAATAAACGCAGCGTAGAACTACATTTTACCCGTGAGTAGGAAATAACGAAACTAAGCATACTTGGCAGTTTTTACTTAGCAAGAAAGATAATTTAGTTGAAAATTGAGAACCGCGAATATAGATTACAGAAAGACAGATTTATATTAACTGAACTCAAATGGAATTGTCACTATTTTTTGCAAAATTTGTTTTTTACAGAAAATATTTCCCTCGCAGAAGTTAACGGACGTTAAAATTATTATAAAAAAACTAGTAGTTTTGAAATGTTATTATAAAGACCTGATAATTATCATATTAAAAACGTAGAAAGTTCAGTTTTCAATATTTATGGATTTTGTGGCTTCAAATAGTTTTTTCTAAAAACAGTTTGTAATTTTTTTACTCGTAAGCTAATCATACTACCGCTTAGTGCTACTCGACCAAAATGTCCCATCGAACTGTGATGAGTAGTTCAGGGAGAGTTAGAGATGTTGATCAGCAGCTAACATCGAGGTCTTTAGCGCCGGTGATATCGGAGCAGCACCAACCAGAATGAAGCGGCGGGGGAGACGGGAAATCCCCGAGAAAACCTACCGAACAACGACGTCGTCCAGTTGACCTCGCTGGTAAACGAACCTAGATGGTGTTGTTGCAAGTTGTCATTCTGCAAGCCACTTCACAGTTTCAAGAAGGTATAATATTGGCTGAGTCCTTGTATGCTGGACTCCACGGTCCTGTGATACTAGTACAACGTCTGCTGCTGCAATGAGTGGCCAGTTGTACATATGACGTGGTAGTGCGGGAATACTTTCAATGTTCAGGCAAGTTGACAGTCCTCTAGGAACATATCTGCAGACAGCGACGTAGCTATGAAAGTAACCCATCTGTACAGCAGTTAACAAATAGCTATTGTAATGTAATCGCGGCACAATCCCGGGTCTCTAGTAATTGACCAGCTGGCAGAAGAGTGCAGTAACTGATGGAATGGACTGTACCCTCTTGGCATCGATTGCCGTCACCCGGGGGTAAGGAATTGAAGAGGTGAGAGGGCGGGTGGCAAGGACCCTCCCTATCAATAGACGACCACCCCTGGGCCGTCTGTCATGCAAAGTGAGTCTTTGAGGTGACGTACCACAGAGATGAAGATCCCTTCTCTCTCTCTCCTAGACTCTCGCGCTATTTACCCTTTATCTCCCCAGAGCAACCCTCCCTCCCCCTCCCCTCCGCCAGACTGTAGGACGCCAGGCGCCGCTAGGACAAACAACCCATCTTCCTTTGTCTGTGACGTCAGCATATCCTCACCAGAGGTCGTCGTACCATCACACCCTGGGATCAGTCTCCAACTGGACTCGTCACAGACATAGAGCCAGCAGTTGAACCTACTATACAGTCTGATACATGTGTGACCGTAGTATGATACTGTACCTGCAATAAAACTAACAGAAACAAGCAGGTTAACCACTACTAGTATTATCATGTCCTAAACCATTGACCATTTGCACTTCCCGTGTTTTAACCGCAACATTTCTACGATTATAACTTTTATATTTTAGGAAAATACTTTACAAACAAATTGTAATACGATTAAATTTTAAAGTTTAGAATGTAAGACTTTTTTTATATCAAGTAAAGAACTCGAAGAAGTAGCAGTAGTCGAGATGAAAACATGATTTTTACAAATCAATTTCATGGCGAGCATAGACACAGACATTTCACGATTTCATTTGAGGGTTGGTTGTATTTCGAACTTCTGTACTTTTAAGTAACTTCCGCGATAAGACACTGCTTATGAAACGCTTTCTTGATGAGTCTGAACCAATAGCAGACCTGCATGAAAACACTTCTTAATTCTTGTGCTACCTCGTCAGACGTATAACGGTACAATCACTGTAGAAACAGACAATGGCCAGTTGGCTGAGGACAGAGTGTACACAGGACTGCGGAGTCCTGCCGTTGGCTCGACGAACCTGCAAACATTCTCGTATTTAATTACCAGTTATGTCTCTAAACACACTAGCTGACATCTAGTTTAAGGTCTGGATGATTCACTTGTTAAGACAGTTATGAGAACCTCTGAGGTACAACGTCGCATTGAACTTGTTCTGAAAGGCTCAGTTGAATGAGACACGTCTTCTTACAAACACACGTGGACAGTAAAGAAAGCAACATATTAGATGTGCAAGTATTTAAGTAAATAAATGTCGTATGGGGAGTGTACTCGAAGGTAAAGGCGATTAAGTAATAAAATACCGTAGAATATTTTAATTTAAATTCTTTGCTAGGAAATCAGGAGTATGTTTAATATAATCTTGCAATCAGGGCCGCTGACAGGATTTCAGGGCCTCTGTGCAAGTAAGACTTTCGGGCTCTATACCATCCCAAATGTCACTTTTTTAGTGAAAAATTAATAAAACGTTTGTTTTGCTGCTTAATAACACAGGAATCAACAAAATGTGATATGTGATAAATAGAGGTACGCCATTTCCGCGGATTCATCTGACATAAGCCTAGATTTTCCAGTCCTATACACCCACTGGCCACAATCGATTATCTATTGGCTTATAACCGTACAAGCAGGTAGCAAGTGATAGCACTGCGCATTATTTCCTTATTTACTACTGGCTTGCAGTAGTCAAACGCGTTTAGTAACAGCCGCCAGCAAGTCACAGACATGACAATGATGTATACATAATTGGCGTTCAACCTGACCTGGACTGTATCTGCGAAATTTACGTACCTCTAGTGATAAATTGTATGTGGGGAAAAATTATTATTCTAAAAGTTTTATTTCATTATTTTTCAGTTAACTGCCCCGGGCCACTCATGCACTCGGGCCCATGGGCATTTGCCTCTTTTGCCCCTCCCCCCCTCTGTCGGCGACCCTGCTTGCAGTCGTCTAGCCGTGTCGGAACAGCCATCGTCCATGTTACTTGTGAAAGGAAACATTCGCGAGTTGAATGACCTTTATGTTAGACTCACTGTCCTATTCGTTCGTTGTGTGTTGTTCCAGTGAGTAGTAGCTAGTGTACAATGCTTGGGGCTTGAGTATACACAGAACTGTGGAGTCTATCATGCATGTCATTGGTCTCAGGGAATTTTCCCTGTCCCTTTATTACAATGACGGTAAAGTATACAGTCTTGTCGTTCAACATGTCCTAACAGGAGTTACACGAAGTTCAGTAAGTTGCGCCCCATACTTACCAACATTTACCACTAAACATAAATAAAATGAACAACATTTCTTTAGACGAGTGGTCTTGAGGTATGAAGGCATTCTTGTCCAACGGTCATCAGTGTTGTACCGTAATTCTCGTACTACTTCGCCAGATTACGTGCGACATTTCTCGCAGCATTGCTGGTGTAACTTGAGTGAAGACTTTCATCACGGCATCTTTCAGTTCGTCAGTATTATTGTAACGGTTTTGTGGAACTATACGTTTTACTAACTCCTATAGAGAATTATCACACATGCAGCCCAGCTACATGCAGTAACACGTTATTCGTCATCGTTATAATTGTTATAATTTATCCTGCATTTTCACGAAAATATTTTTGCACTTATTTGTTTCAGTGAATTGCGTGTGTGTGTGTGTATTTGCAGTTCTGCTTCAGGATTATTGGCATCAAGTGTCTGTGTAGATGCGTCACTTATTTGACAGAGTCAATCATAACAAGGTTACTGCCACACAACACGTCTGTGATTGGCGGGTAGAACCCCTAGATCTTGAGATGTACAGTCAACCAATCACTGACCACGAAGCATAGGTGTACGGTAAGTGTGCACATAAGTGATTTGAAAAAGGTTGGTGTAAAAATATTTCCGCGGAAACTTTCCTTCTCTGTCAGTACCGCAACTGGACTTGTCAGCCATCGTTTAGTTCACACAATCTGAAATATGTAACAAAAAACAACTGACATGAAGAATTTTAAAACTTAACGAGACTTTGTGACCTGCCTGTAGAACACAGGCACTGTAAGTGAGCTTCACGTCTCGTCAACAACGAGCTCATTACACACGGCGACACACAACTTAATACAATGGCAGCAGCTGGGAGAGGAGTCGGCCATGGCCTTTAAAACCCTCTTATAATATTTTATATTTAACAAATATCCTACTTAATCAGTTAAATAATTATTTTCCTTAGCTGCATGTGCATATGTAATGTTTAGGGACCTGAATAATTCGCGTTTTTTTACGCTTGACGCTAGGATTCCAGAAACCTTTATTTCGTGTCACTTGGGCAATAGGCCCTTGACTTACTTGACATCTCCTGGAAGTATCTGAGCCAATAATAACAATATACTTAAAAATGCCCCATATTACTGCATCATAGAGCAGCTAATAAACATATGTTGTCTGCTTGAATATATAGATATTCTTGGAGACTAGCCTACGTGTCAGTGAACACGCCAATATTTCCCGTCTCTAGGAATTTTTTTTTCCATTTTAATACGTTTTCTTGGTTAATAAGTAATATTTCTTACTGTCCCATCACTAGGGCCCGGTTGTTTTCGCGAAAAGGTTTTTGCCCCACTTTGTTTCAGTGTCTTACGTGCACACCTACAGCTCAACTTCATGATTATTGGCAGACTGTTTTTGTGCAGACTTGTTATTCATTTGACTGTGCCAATCAGTTCACGGATAACTGCGACACGTCACGTCTGTGATTTGCGGGTTTAACCTCCAGACACTGCGTGTTACGGCATCCAATCACTGACCACAAAGCCGAGATGCAGGTGCGCTCGTAAGGCACTGAAACAAAGTGATGCAAAAATCTTTTCGCGAAAACTACCGGGCCCTACCCATCACATGCCTCTTACCAGGGTTTTACTGTCCGCAGTAGTTACAGATATAGTGTGGTGTGAACATGCTGGGTCAGAGAGATACCACTGACCAATATCAGGCCTGGTCGTGCGAGAGTTACAATGTGCTGGGTTTATCTGGAGAGTTGTGGACCAGAGATCTACTAGAGGCCGGCCACAAGAGTACTTCTGACCATATCTCCCCCACCCCTCCTCCTACAACCCATGCCAGCCTGGCCGACCATATTTTACCGCTCATTCATCCTCCCCACGCTCCCAGCCTGATGTACGGCCACTCACACTTTCCTCTTCACTTTTTACAACATTGTAGATTTACAGTTGGTAACTTTTTCAATTTTTAGCTGGTATCTTCTTTGCTGTCATAATCCTATTTGAATAAAAGTAGAAGTTTATATTAACGCATCTAGTTGCGACTTATTACGTGTTATAATATTGCAACCATTATATGCTTTGGTGAGCACTGTACTTTCTTATACTGAGGTTGCTTCTTGTAATCAAGAAATAAGGGCTCGTGTGTTTTACGGAAATATATTTGTCCCAGCTTGTTTTAATACCTGCAGAAAATAAACAAGACAACTATAATGAAATTAATAAAAACAAGATAATATGTGCCAAGAATACAACGTATGTAGAATATGTTCTAAACCTTAATACCAAGTACTACTACTACTGGTTGCACACAGATCAGATATTAATACAGATGTGAAATGA
The DNA here is from genome assembly GCA_003012365.1 of Medauroidea extradentata. Classification (NCBI taxonomy): domain Eukaryota; kingdom Metazoa; phylum Arthropoda; class Insecta; order Phasmatodea; family Phasmatidae; genus Medauroidea; species Medauroidea extradentata. The sequence goes on from PNEQ01070627.1 coordinate 21,312, forward strand.
CGTGGCGGCTCATTTGATAGTGCGAACTTGACAGCTTATTGGCTGCCTGAGGTTGTTGATACCAGCCTCGTCTATGTTTGGTTCCTGCATGTTACTGAACGTTTCCTATTGGCCTGGCTGCCGGCTAGCAGGGCAACTGCCTTAATCTGATTGGCGCTAGGCTTATCCGCCATGTTGCTGACCAGATGTGTCATCTTGCTGGCATGAGTGATTGAGTTCGCTGTTCTACCGGCTATTTCACCTCTGTACTGCCACATATTCTGTGATGTAGGCCTCCACTGTGTTAGTGACCAGCTACCGACTACATGAGTACACAGATATTTAAAGGCTAATCTACAGGTCACAGATCCGGCGAATTTTCCCCGCCTCTACCTAAAGTTAGGATCAAGAAACTATCGCGAAAATTAACTTCTCGCCAATTTGTTTCAGAGCTTATGCGCACATCTGTAGCTATGCTCCATGGTTATTGGCAGTAAGTAATCGTGCAGACATGCCCGACATACTGACTGAGCCAATGACAACAAGGTAACTAGCGGCAAGAATAACAAGATGATGAGAGTTAACAACATATGATAACTTATCGTGAAGCAGAGCTGCACATATGAACATACGGTATTGTGAAATAAGTTGGTTGCAAAAATATTTTCGCTAAAACAACCAGTCCCTATCAATAAATAACCTAATGCGCGCTTCTGTATTTACACTGGCATAGTTTCGCAGTGTGTGAGCTCTTCGTAACTGTACAAGTGACGGTATTATGACAAAAATGCCCCAGCCCACAAGTAACTTGAGGCACTCACACCAGTAAACGAAGCCGGTCTAAAGTATCTCCTGATAGAAGACCACATTAACTCATAATATTTGAAGGACAAAATTAGCCCAGAAAAAAAAAACAGTTCATAGGCTACAGGATTTGGATACACGCTGTCGACTTTGACCTTGGATATCTCAGCTGAAGTGAACTACCAGTACCAGCTGATTCCTTTTAACGTAACTACGATCAAATGGTGTTTTCGATTAGTAGTTACGTCATAGAAGGAATAATCGCAACGCGTTGTAATACATTTCAAGGTTAGGTAGGTTGGTCATGGAATGTCTAGAAGTAAAGTTAAGAGAAGATATTTCTGTTAGCACTTAACATCTAGTAGTAGCACAGGAATGAGAGGGAGATCTCTGAGAAAACCCGCCGACCAGCTGTATCGTCCGGCACGATTCCCACGTGCGAACATCCGAGGACCGACCCCGGCAGGAACTGAACCTGGATCGCCATGGTGGGAGGCGAGTGCTCTATCCACTGCGACAACTGTCTAGAAGGTCACCAAGATGTCGCCGGGCGGGGGTAGTATGAGAGAGTGACGAGCGGCGAGGTATTTGCATATATATTGGAGACGCAGGTCGTATTAGTGTGGATATAGGAGCCTATCCTTCCTACAGTTACCAGCCTGGACACAGAACATCGCACCGCACAGACAAGTCGTGTGAGTGTTTCAAGCTCACTAGCAGCGAGGGCTAACATGACCTGTGCGTCTACCTTCTAATCGCTCAACGTCACGGTCCCTAATTACGCTGGTTTTTATATTATTATTTTCAATTTCTGAAACGCTGCTAAGTTCGCCCGAATCAAATAAGCCACCACGTCATTTCACCGTGTGCGGGATTTCAGCATTTCGATTAGGAGGGGCAATAACGAGACACCAATCCACCCAATAAAGGGAGAGAGGTCCTCCCTCGGAAAAATTCAATTTTAAGGTATAAAATGGCGCTAGTTAAGTAGTTTTCTGCCAAGTTATTGTGAAAGTATTTTTGTGAAAGTGTGTAGACAAGATATCTTGTCATACAAATGAAAATCGTGCGCAAATTTTTTTTTCTCTCAAAAATATTGGTGTGGCAAGTGCCCCACCCCCTTGCCACACTGTAAAAAACTTTGTAAACTGTTTAGGAAGTAATTAACGTAAAGGCGGTAAGGGACAGTGACCATACTTCCGCCTGGTAAATATGCAAACATTACAGTTGTTACAATACAAGTCTGATAACTTCAGTATGCATTTGACTGTTTTATATCAAAGTTTATGAGTGCTGCCATGGATGACTGGGAAACAATTCTACCATACCTACTTTCTTAGCGATCCTATACGCACGTGTGGCAAATTTACAAACTATGCTTTAGAGTGTATGACTAGGGCCAGGTAGTTTTCGCGAAAAGATTTTTGCCCTACTTTGTTTCAGTGTCTTACGTGCACACCTGCAGCTCAACTTCATGGTTATTGACAGAGTGTTTTTGTGCAGAGTCGTTATTCATTAGACTGAGCCAATCAGTACACGGATAAATGCCACACATTACGTCTGTGATTTGCGGGTTTAACCTCCACACGCTGGGTGTTACGACATCCAATCACTGACCACATAGCAGAGATGCAGGTGCGCACGTAAGACACTAAAACAAAGTGCTGCAAAATTCTTTTCGCGGAAATTACCGGGCCCTATGTATGACAAGTCGTATTCCGCCCCAGTATTTCATATCTGTAGTATTATTTATTCTGGGTTGCAGCTCTGCTTCGTGGTTCGTCATTGGATTGGCGGTAGTTCGTGTTATTTCCTTACTTATAACTGGCTTGCAGTCGTGTGATGAGTGTCAAGTCAGCTGTCGTCCAACCACAGAAGATACACTGAAGTATGTGTTCGTGACGTACAACCTAACCTAGAATCCTGCCTCTACCAACGACGCAGCTGTCTAGCGTGATACGTTACGCCGCGGGTAAATGTTTGTACGAGAGTCTGGAGACACAGATTGTGCTTCAGAAATACGTTACTCAAGAAACGTTTTCGCTCTGAATGTTGGTAAAAACTTTCTCGCTAGGAAGGCTTTTATATAAATATACATTTACAAATTCGATCTGAGAAAAGTGAAATTTTTAACTGATGCTTTTCTAGCTGAATTTGTCATACAGAATTACTGCAGCATTATTATAGGTTACGTTCCAAGAATTCTCCTGCAGTGATAATGCATAACAAATTATTGAAATATTCCATTATTATTTATATCAAGTGGTTTACCAAGAATCAGTGGCGAAGCGTGGATGTGTTCCCAAGCTAGCAGTATGAGACCCGACGATACACTTTGAGCAGGTAACATATGTGTTACTGAGACCTAGGTGTATTACTAAGTACTAGTTCCTCTCCTCTTACTGGTCACGCGAGCTAGGAAAGGTCCTGGCATAGTGCAGAGGAGAAGTTTCCTCCTCCTCCTGTCCGTAACCAGCGGAGGTGTGCGCATCTGCTGATTGGTTGTAGCTGCTAATGGCACACTAAGTGCTCCGTCATTTCCCCTCTTACTGACTAGGAGGGGAAATGTGGGGCGGGTAGCTGCGCAGTAGATACCATTTCACGTCCGCTGCGCACTCTCTCAAACCCTTTCCTAGGCTGCGGGACCAGTACATACTACTGGATGTGGAGTGTATCTGGCTTTACCAGTCAAATTGTTCCTCAGGCAACTGAGAGTTCTGTACAGACACTACTAATCACTGCTTGCCCTAGAACACTTCACACTTCGCCCCTGCCAAGAATATATCCTATGCTTTGTCAAAGAGAAAATTTTGGTAATGCAATTTGAATACATGTTATGACTCAAAAACTGAAACTACAACAAAATTGTCTAACACTCTCCTTTAAGAAAAAAATATCCCGTATTTCGTTCAGAGGCGTCATTACAGGTTTTTCTTGGAGAGGGCATGATATTTTTTTCAGCATCAGTGACCTCGTTGCATCTTTTTAATTAATTAGTCATGTATAAATTAGAAACTATAATAATAATACTTCAGCTTTATGTGCTTAAGTTAACATTATTTAAATAACAAAATACAAAAAATATTAATTTTCTCCTTAAATTCTAAATCTAAGGGGAGGGGCATTTGCCCCCCCCCCCCCGCCCGTAAACGACGCCCCTGATTTCGTTGTTGAAAATATCTGCATGATGTTCAATCATAGTAGGGGCTATTGCCACCAAGTGCTCATAATCGTCACTGTATCTAGCAGCAGTGTCGTTGAGTTGGCAACTCTGCGTAAAAGTCTGTGCGCGGAGAGGAAGAGAGAGTTCCAATATGTCGCGGTGGTTGGCAGCTGTGTGCGGTGAGGTTAGAAGTCAGCAGTCACAGTTGAAAAGTTCCCCCACACTTGCACTTCATACCCCTCCCTTCCTCCCTCCCGCGCCACACACGACCAATCAGAGCGCGGCAACTTGTCTAACTACTTCCTAGCACCGCCAAGTTACATCTTCTTCCTCGCAGTTCTGTGGAGGAGTGGGGGAGGAAGGAGAGCGGTTGATGGTGGGTACGTATTGTCTTCTGTCTGTTCTTGTCTTGTCTCACCACGTGCACCATGATTACTGCACATGCGGCTCTACTTCAGACACTGTCACAAACAACTAAAGATACTGTAACAAAAGGAATATCATTAATCAAATAAATCCAAGACGGCGAATTTCTCACTTTTAAGTGTCAACTCTATAAACGACCAAAGTTCAACACTGGCCGACGTCCGACGGTTCAACAAACATTTTAACTGAAATAAATATAATGAAAAAACGAGACATTGTTTTGTAGACATAAATTACTATTTTAATTGTAATAATTTTTTTTTTTAGCTTTCATATAATGAAATAATGTTTGCTTAGCAGTGTCACGGGCTACGTCAAGATATGCAAGAAAGCCACATTGAATTTTCCCTGTTCTTTTTTAAAAATTTACAGAAAATTTACAATTTTTTTTTATTTCGAAATACGTTACAATTTGTACATACTCTAACTCAGTTCATTATCTAAACGACTTGAGTTTAAAATTGAGTTCTTGATTAACTAGTGTGACTTTACATAAACACCTTAGACAATAAGGCTAGTAAGAATGAGACGAAAAACAGTTATAGGTCATTCGAGATAAAGTGAGCACCAAAGGTTTAACCTTTGAAAAAAGTCATTAGCTGTTACTGCATATAAGCCTACAATAACAATCGTTACATTGTTGTATGCATAGTTGGTAGCGAATCACTGCATGTAAACCCGTTTATTTTCCTTTTTAAATACAACATTAGTGAAAGAACATCAAATGCAATCTACCTCTCTGTATTGAATTTATTTCAAGTATGATGTAATTGACATAACTACTGAATGTATAATTTGATTTAATTAACGCAAGCACAAAGTGACGCAACCGAGCTGCTGAACGTCAATTGTCGTTGGCAAACACCGCTAGCACTCCGCGCACAGAGATACTTCAAAATTTCAATGACAGGTGGCATCAGAGTTAAGTTTTCACCGCTTCGCCTGTAAGCGAGTTAAACCATTGTGTTTGTCCATTGTTCGGGAAGTATGGGTTTCTGATAAACACATTCAAATGTACTAGGAATGACTTTATTAATATAATTGCAAATGATGTAAAGTCACTGGTAATCTGTAATTTGCTGTGTTTTATGATCACCAACCTGAGTATCTGAAATTACAAACAGCATATTTTTTTCTTTCAGGCATTGAAAAATCATTATTTTTTGTTTCTGTTATTTGCGTTGTCGTCGTTAATGGCAGTATGCTGGACGGAACTTGAATTCTTGAATTGAAGAGGTGGATTCCAAAAGTGCCTAAGTCACTTTTTACCAATATTGTGTTTATAGGTGGAATATGCAACATTTTACTGTTTGCATCGCTGGCTGTAACAGGGATTCCAAAAGCTCCTAAGTCATAGCTTTTAAACTACAGTGTAAGTTGGATTTCTTTCCAAAATGTCCTAAGTCAGCAGTGTTATTTTCCAAACAAGCCTTAGTCAGTCAAGCACTCATCTGCGCATGCGTGGCTGGGTAATATGCGCAGTAAAGGCACAGAAAACACAAGCATTAGTTATTCTATGGTGAAACTGTATTGTCAGTGTTTTGTACTGAGTAGAGGTTATGTCTGTTTATTAGTGTTTATTATGGCGTTGTTGTATATTATAAATAGTTAATGTATAAATGCTAAAATGAATCTAAGTGAACTAGAAGATTGGCCATGTTCTATAAGAGATATAAGTAGTACACGAAGTAGAAAAAGAGCAAGACATGAAGATGAGTGGGTAAAAAACCGTAAAAAAATTGCCAGAAACAGCAGTGAAGCCCATGGTGCTCCTTCGGTTGCATGCACGCATAAAGAAGGTTGTAATAGTTGTAAGGCTGCTTTGTTGTCTACAGCAGATGTACGTGCATTTTATGACAAAATCTATGAACATAAAACAGCTGCTGAACAGAATAGCTTTGTTTTCAAATATATTGTCACACAAGAGCCTAAACAGCA
>PNEQ01070639.1:0-15931 GCA_003012365.1 Medauroidea extradentata
ATACTTATACAAATGTCTAAGATGTAAATTTAAAATATTTCAAAATTCGACACCCAAAAGGGTGAAAAAAGACAAAATTTGTTTTCCATCAACCCACGATATCTATCTAACCAGTAGCGATATTGAGGTGGTGTTCGCGTCAGAGAGATGCTTACGTAAATATTTAAAAAACATATGTATGTATTTTTTTTATTTGTAAGAAACGTGATTACTAAGAATAAAACTAAGTTGGTCAATATTCAAGGCAGACGATCCGAAAAGCAGGAACGAGCAGCGAGAAACAACCTATACAGGAGTTTCACTACAGTAACCTATCGAGACGTAGTGTTGTACAACCTCTATGAGCCCAGGACACAGATATATATATTTTTTTCACTAAATTTTATTTTCATGAATTATTTCGACGTTACGTGACGCAGTTGTTTGTCACTCAGGTCTAAATACCGGGAGGTTCTGTGCTCGAATTCCGTTAAAAGCTGCGTGCAAACGTTCAATTCTGACACACAAAAACTACAAGTCAGATTGAATTAGTGCAATTTACGTGTAGTCTTTAAAAGGGGTAAAATTGCAGTTTGCTTTCCACTTAGGTTCCTCTACAATATCAGCTGATATATCGTCGGTATACTGCCAAAAGTGATTAAGTCATAAATGCTATTTCGTTTAAAAACAGTAATACATTGTAGATATTAACAAAAATGTGGTATGTTACTATACTGTGACACAACAGTACGAAACGACGAATAGACTTTAAACTTGGGCAATTGTTCGTGAACAACATATATATATATATATATATATATATATATATATATATATATATATATATATATATATATTCCTAGCATTTTTATAATTTTATCTCATTTTGACATTGTCACTTTTGGCAGTAAACTGACGATATATCATCTCACTAATCTCAGGTTTGGGGCACCAAATACGTATCCGCGAAACCTTTACTCTCTGAAACTTTGTAATGTCAATAAAGTTAAAGTGAATATTTTGACAATATATAATTGAGGGCACCGTCAGCAATGGTTGTGCACAGGGTAAACAGATGTTTCTCATTCGATTAACCTCTTACCTTAGACGTCTGTAACTACCCTAGAACGTCAAATTGGCAGTTTTATAAATAAGGCCCAGGCGAAGTCGCTGTTAGTGGCAGGGACAAACTTAAGACTGCTTTTCGCGTGGACAGCTACAGCTACTTATCCTGCTGCAGAATTAGTTCAACTAGCCGCTTGGACATTCTAACACTTGATGACTGAAGTATCAATCTTGTGTACAAAGAGGTTTTTCAATTAAAGTAAATATTATCAGTTACGAATAATACTCGCGAGCAAAGCCGCGGGGGACTGCTAGTATGTAAATAAAGACGCATTAGTTATATTATTTGAAGATGACACTAGCATTTTAGTACAAAATGATTCACTTATAAATCTTGCACAAGCTGTAAATCAAAAGGAAGAACTTCTCAATGAATGGTTTACAGCTAACAAATTAACATTACATGTTGATAAAACAAATATTTTATATTTCAAGCCTAGAAGCCAGGATTTTCAGCTGAATATAACTTACAATAATGAAATAATAAAATGTGCAATGAAAAAAAATTTAAGGGTTAAAAATTGATGAAAACCTTACATGGAAAGAACATATTAAACAACTAATTCCTAAGTTAAATTCTTCATGCTTTGCTTTGAGATGTATTAAGAAAATTGTAGACACAAAAACAAGTAGACTGATATATTATGCTTATTTTCATTCCCTTATAGAATATGGTATAATACACTGGGGTAATTCAACGGAAGTGAGCAAAATTTTTGTAATACAGAAGAAAGTAGTTCGGATACTGGCTGGAGTGAAACCCAATACCCCATATAGAACTTTATTTCAAAAATTAAAAATTTTACCTTTAGCTTGTGTTTACATATATATGCTACAACTAAATTTGTTCATAAAAATTTGAATAAATTTGAAAAAAAAAAAATAAGAATTATCATAAATATAACACTTGGCAACTAAACAATCTTCATGTTCCCTCTTGTTCTTTAAAAATATTTCAAAAAGGGCCATTTTTTCTAGTATTCAAATTTATAACAAATATCTCACTAAGGAAAAAAAAATACATCAGTGACAGTCAGTTTCTAAGAGCACTTAAGATATATTTCCAAAATCATAATTTTTATACCATAACTTAACTGAATTCTTAGAAGCTTAAACAAATGTTCTACATTTATTTACACTTTAAGAGACGATTATTGAAGTATACCTGTGGTATATATTAAAAGGCAAATTAGTTACTCTTATTAAAGGATGCAATTTTTTTTTATTGTAAATAAGGCCTTTTGTATTGTTCTGTTTATAAGTTTATGTTATTGTTTATTCATAGTACTTGAAAGAATGTGTTTATGATAGTGTGTGTTATGTAAATATCGAGATTCTCTGAATTGTGTACTTTTATGCAATATTTGTCAGTTAATTTTAAACATATCTGTATATATCATATGTCAACATGTTTGATATTGCACATGACAAGTTTCATATCCTGAGCAAATGCTCAACATGGGATCTACGAAACACTTATAAAAATAAAAGTAAATAAAAAGTAGAAACAACGCACTGCAAACATGGCGTCCGAGTGTAAACAAAGAAATGACGAGTTCGTGAAATATCGAGGAATGTCACTTCTGTTATACCTTCCTTATTCTGTGCTACAACTGAAACAGCACACGCACAGAAACAGCGGACGTTGTTAAAACGAAAACAAGCTACAATGGTAAATAATACACGTGTGAGTTGGTATCACTGATTCTGAACGTTTTTATTGTTACCGCCTTTCGTAAATAACTGCTTTGTTTATTAATACAAAATCGAGTGAACTTATTTTTTAAAAAATTGCAGTAACTGTTATAAATCTTGAAAACTATTTCATTTCGAACAAATTAATTTACTAACTTCGGCGCGAATTTTTACTAAGGTTAGTCAAATTAGTATCCGTTTTCACCCGTGTTTATTTTCTTTTGAACCCGGTGGTACCCATGTTCTGATTGGCTGCGCACGGCGCACACGCACAGAATCTTTAGGATTTAGCTGTGCGCCGATCCTGTGCTATTTTGCCGTGCGTGTGCTATTTGTGATTGCATCGTGTGCCTCCCAAAATGCTGGGATTCAACTTTCTGTGCGTGTGCTGTTTTCTGTGCTAAATCAATTGTAGCGGAGCCTTAATACCTCAACTTTTGTATCTTACAACTGTGTTTACACCTAATGTTACCATATGTATACCATGTGAACTGGACTGTTACCTGCATCTAATATCTTTCTAATATTTTTTTTTCTCAAGATCTCCACCCAGAGCACTTGCTCAAGGAGATTAAAAGTGCATTGTACAAAAAAAATTAACTTATTGTAAGAAATGAAAAATAAATAAATAAAAATAAACAGTTACCATAATTTTAAGAAAAAAAGTTTGCTCGATTTTTCTATTATAAAATAAACAAAAAAGTTATTTGCGAACGGTGGTAGCAATAAAAACATTCAGGATCTGTAGTGAAGTGAGAATGTTGTGTAAACATAAGGAATGTAAAGTGCGTGTTAGTTGGTAATACTGCCTAGAGAGAGTTCGAGAAGCACAGTCTATGATGTAACCGTCAACAGTATGTTAATGTGACACAGAGACAAAGCAAGATGTGTTGGACTGTAAGTAATAAAGTGTATTGATATTACCAAATATTGACATTTGATATTACTTCCTGCTGTCATGATTTTGAGAATACTACATGGCGCAGTCGGTACGTGATATGTTCTATTTATGCATAATGGTTCTCGTAGTTTGAGGTGTATGTCATGGCGACATTTAGTTTCGTGGTGCCCGAGAAGCTTGTCTTGACTGGAAACGTTGCAGATAATTGGACTCATTTTAAACAATCGTTTGAAATATATCTTACTGCTACAGGTTTATCAAAGCAAGGCGATCAACGAAAGATTGCCATATTACTAAATGTAGTTGGCGAAGATGCCTTGGCGGTGTATAATGCATTTGACTTTGCTAAAGGGAAACATACATATGAAAGTGTTCTGTGTAAATTTGAAGCATATTGTGCACCGAAGAAGAACATTCTTTGTGAACGCTACTTATTCTACAACCGGAATCAGGAGCCAGGAGAATCTTCTGATCATTTTCTGGCTGATACAAAACTTCAAGCCAGAAAATGTTCGTTTCAAACAGAGGATGAAATTTTACGGGACAAAGTGGTTTTAGGCTGTAACGACCAGGAAACACAGAAAAAGCTTATTGTAAAAGATGATGTAACATTGGACTATGCAATCGAAGCATTACGGTTAGCGGAAGTGACTAAGTTCCAGGCGAGGGAAGTGCAAGGTTCCTGTGCAGCCAAGGTGGACCGGGTCACCAAACGACGTGACGAAAAACCATCACCGCGGAATGCAGCAACGGATTTCCAAGCGGAAGAAGTCATCTAATGTTCATGGTGTGGCAGAAAACACTTCTGCAACATCAATACTTGTGTCCGGCGAGAGGAAAGACATGTTCATCGTGTAACAAGAGGAATCACTTTGCGGCCGTATGTCGAACCAAGAAAGAAAAACACACTGATGTTACTGAAGATGTGGAGGCTGCGGCTAGTGAAGCTAATTGTGATTACTACTGCAATGGTGTTGAATCGCAGGTAAATAGTGTGATAAAGTGGTATCAAAAGGTGGTGCTTGAAGACCATGCAAAATGCAATTTCAAACTCGATTCTGGTTCTAATGTAAATTTGATTCCCGTGAGTATGTTAGAAAATATAAATTGTAAATGATCTAATCTAAAGCTGAAACCAACAAATGTTGTATTGCAGGCATATAATTGGCCATGTGTAAACAGTGTTAGGATCAGTAATACATGAGATTAGGGTGAAATCAAAAAGAATTCTAGCAGAATTTGTAGTAACCTCAAATGGTTTCCAACCAATTCTGGGGTTGACTACTTGTGTACAAAAAAAAAAAAGTTGCCAAAGTGAAAAGTGCAAATGTTAGTAAAATGTCAGAGAAGGGTGCTGTAGTACATAAATATAAATATGTATTCACAGGATCTGGCAGGTTTCCACAAAATATAAAATATCATTAAATCAGAATGCAAGCCCAGTATCAAATGCACCTAACAGGGTTCCATTGAAATAGAATATTAAGTTAAATGCTGAAATTGATGGATAAGATGGATGAACCAACAGAGTGGGTCAGTAGATTAGTAATGGTTGAAAAGAGTGATGGCACATTAACATTATATTTAGACCCTCATGATCTCAACAAAAGTATAAATAAAAATATTATGCAATTCCAACCATAAATGAACTAAGAACTAGTATTGGAAATGCAATGTTTTTCTCAGTTTTGGACCTCAAAGAATCTTTTTGGCAGATTGGGCTCACTGATGACAGTAAACATTATTGTACATTTTCAACAATATATGGCTGTTACTTTTTTAATGTTCTTCCATTTGGACTGGATGTTTCTGCTGAGGTTTTTCAAGAAATTTGTCAATCATATTTTGGTGATATTATAGGGTTATTTATTTATGTGGATGATTTTTTTGATCTTTGCTGACACAAAAGAGGAACATGTTGCCATCCTTCGAAAGGTTTTGAATAGTGCACAATATTTGAATGTGAAATTTAATGAAAACAAATTTCAGTATCTTCCGAAGATTGTCAGATATTTAGGTCATGAAAAAGTTAATGGGTTATTAAACCCGGATGAATATGATTAGATTGAGGCTATTGTGGCTTATGACATGCCTACAGATAAAAAAAAAGTTTGCAAAGGTTTGTATGTTTTGTGAATTACCTGCGGGATTTTATCCCCAATTTGTCTGAAATCGCACATCCTCTTAGGAACTTGTTAAAAATGGATGTTAAATTTAAATGGGAGAGAGGGCTCCATGACAATCGTATTAACAAAATTAAGCAAATGTTAACTAGTTCACCTGCTCTAAGAAATTTTGATGGAAATTTACCAATTGTGATACAAACTGATAGTTCTAAGAATGAAGTTGGTTGTGTGTTGTTACGAAAGGGAGAACTTGTAATGTATGCTTCCAAAGGTTTGTCCGTATCTGAGTGTGAATACGGTCAAATCGACAAGGAGTCACTTGCAATATTATTTGCATGTAAAAATGTCATTACTATATATGTGGTAGACACACGATAATACACACAGACCATCAACCATTGGTAGCGTTGATGAGAAAGAATGTAAATTCTGTTGGGTCACAGAGACTCAAAAATATAAGGTTAAAACTAGCTAGCTATGATATAGATGTGCAATATAAATAAGGGACAGAAATGTATCTTGCTGATGCTATCAGTAGGGCATCTTCAACTGTAGTCAGTGAGGACCTTGATTGTACACTTAATGAGGCTGTTCACACTGTTAATGTCTGTGATATTTTGGTTGATCAAATAGTTGAAGAAACAAAAAAGGATGAAAAATTAAATCGAATTATAAGCTTCCACTACAAGGGATGGCCTGTGTGCGAAAATAAAGCGCCTGATCAAGTCGAAAGTTTCTATAGAATGATAAATGAGATTGATCTGTGTTGAAAATGGTCTAGTATTGCTAGGTCACAGAATTGTGGTCCCTATGTCCATGCAAAATATAATAGTTAACAAAATGCATCCATCTCATTTTGGAATTGCTAAAACTAAAGCACGGGCTAAACTACTGTTCTACTGGTGGAAACTGTTGAGTCAAGGTGTAGACTTTGCGAAAAGTATAGCAATAGCAAAGCAAAAGAACCTTTGTTGTTGGAAGAAATAAATAAACTACCTATTGAGGTGGGATATGATTTTCTAGAGATATTCGAGGAATATCATATCTAATAGTAGTAGATTATTTTTCAAAATGGTTTGAGCTAAAGCATGTTAGCTCCAAAACAGCAAAGACTGTTATTGCTGAAACGAAAGTTATTTTTGCAACACATGGGGTGCCAAAAGTTGTCAGGGCTGGTTTTGGAATCGCCACACTCACCCTCCCAACTTCTAATGAGTCGCGTTACTCGTTCGACTATACCAAGTCATGATGGTATTTTGAAACCTACAACCACAACTGATTTTTCTTCATTCCAGCATAATAAAAACAATGTAAATAAAAAGAACTATGACAAAACAGAAGAAACGTCACACCACACTTTCTATCAAGATCACAATGTTGTTTTTAGTAAATCCAATTCTGATACTTGGTCTTAGGGGACTATTGTTAAACTGCATAATAGCCCTCGTTCTGTAGTTGTAAAAGATTGTTGTGGAAATACTTTCAGACAGAACACAAGTCAAGTTAAACCCTCCAGCATATGCAGTAAAAGGAGGGTGGAGGGGGGTGATGATGAAAAAGGTCAGGGTAAAGAAATAGTGCAGAGTAGAGAAAGAGTTAAGGGACCAGTAATTCATTTAGACATACAAGATCGTCCAAGACGTGAGATTAAGAAACCTAGCTATCTAAATAGATTATGTATATTAGTGTGAGGCTATCATGAACTTAGGAGGGAAATATAGTGAAGTGAGAATGTTGTTTAAGGGGGATGGAGCGCCAAAGAAGTGAATTTTTACAATTTTCGACATAACTCTTTCCCTTAGCTTATTATAGAAAATCAAGGCTCGACAATCCGGAAATGATACTTTCGTACAACTTATTACATTACTACATAGTCACAGGCTGCCTTATTTTTGGAGGAGTGATGGCAGATAGAAAAAAAAGAGATATATTTTCCTATCTGCCATCAGTGCTACAAAAAGAAGAAATTCTGTGACCATGTAATAAAGTAAGAAGGTGTACAAAAGTGTAATCTACTGATTGTCGTGCCTTTATTTTCGATAATAAGCCAGGGAAAAATGTTATGTCGAAAATTGTGAAAATTCACTGCATTTGGTGCACCATCACCCTTAATGTAAAGTGTGTGTTAGTTGGTAATACTGCCTAGAGAGAGTTCGAGAAGGATAGTCTATGGTGTAACCGTCAACAGTATGTTAATGCGACACAGAGACAAACTTATTATAACTGCGAGATGTGTTGGACTGTAAGTAATAAAGTGCACTGATATTACTTCATGCTGTCATGATTTTGAGAATGCTACAGGATCAGTGATACCAACACACACATGTATTATTTACTACTTGTTTTACAACAACATCCGCTGTTTTCTGTGTGTGTGCTGCTTCAATTGTAGTTTGCAACTTTGTGCTGTGCGAGTGTTCTGTGTCTATGCGTGTGCTGTTTTCTGTGCTAAATCAATTGTAGCGGAGCCTTCACTCAGCAGCACGACCGTGCTCAGCAGATCAGTTTAACCCTCGGGTAATAGTATCGAGCATAAATAAACAGCATAGTATTCGATACTGTTGTAGAGTGATGTCTTCTCACGATCTTCTGGGTGATTCTAATGACCTAGTTAGTCATGTCCGTTAAATGACTGTAGAGTGAATTGAAAAATATACGAGGTAGAAATATATTCATTAAATGTTTATTCTGTGGCCGTGCTAAGAACAATATTTTTAATGCATTTATGTATTTGTGTTCACTTCCGCCCTTCTCCTAACCAAATACCTTATATTATAATATAATGTATCATATATTATATAATACATAGAGACCCTGTTTTTTCGCAAAAAGATTTTTGCCCCAGTCTGTTTCAGTGCCTTACGTGTACATCTACAATTCTGCTTCATAGTTATTGGCAGCGTGTCTGTGTGAAGAGCCGTATCTCATTTGGCTGAGCCAATTACAATAACGTTCCTGCAACACCACACGTCTGTGATTTGTCGGTAGAATCCCAAGGCTCGCGACAGTTAAAATATCCAATCACTGACCACGAAGCAGAACTGCAGGTGTGCACGTAAGGCACGGAAAAAAGTGAGGCAACATTATTTTCGCGAAAAACAAGGGTTCCTAATAATATAATGTATTTGTTCTAATCAATAAATTTATATGATGTCTATCTCTGCCTTTCGTATCGTCCATGACTAATGTCTACTCAATTCTTCTGTTATTTGGTTTGCTTCCTGTATATAGACAGAAATGAAATATTCTATTGAGAGGGTGGCCCTGCCTATGGCCATGTATGGGAGCTAGGTGAAGCCGCCGTTTTGGGTGTTCCATTATGGCAACCACCTGTTCCTTAACCAATCGCAATTCGAAAAAGTTCGTAATGATTTTACCAGGTATAAGCAATTTTATTGCTACTCAATTTTGTTCCTTACATCGCTAATTTGCACTACTCTGAGATGTTCTTATTGTTTAGAAGCGCATCAACACAAGTGTCCATAACCTCAAAACGCCTCAGCGCCATGACGGAATACCCAAAAAGCTGGCTTCAACTACGTCACAGCAAGCCATCACCTGACTATTCCTACCTCCATGATTCTATCCCACATACAAGTGCACTTACCTGACAGTTCTCTTGGTAATTAATGCTTCTAAGATCGTTCCCTCTTCACTCGTTCATTTAGAACGCTAAAAAAATTGTTTCACAAAATTAATATATTATATTTAATTTTCTGACATGCCAATAACCTGCTGTCAAAAAGGGGCACTCGTTCGTAGAATAGACTATAAAAACGAACGTTTTACCTTTTCCATTCACATCGACTATTAAGAAAAATGTGATCTATTATTATGTCAAACGTTTATGTAACTGCTAAGCTTAGATAGGTACCAAATAGTCATGTTATTCTTGAGTTAACAGCATAAGAGCATCTGGAAACGTCTACATTACGTTAGGCTAGATCTTTACGGAGCCAGTAGACTTCCTTGCAGTGAACAAATCTTGCAGTTTGGTCATTGTCAAGAGGGCAATTACGTCGTTTGTAGTAATTTCGTAGCTAGACTGAATTTACAGACAGACAAGAGATAAGTATTAGCGTTTAAGCAACCTCTTAGGCTTTAAATTTAGCGTGGTTACACTTGAGTGGATAATCCATTGACTCTTCAACCTTCAACCACTTCCGTTTTTTGGAAGAATGATATTTTTTTCCCTTCAGAATGGCATCCTGGTCTTGCTGGGAAAAAAAATGTATTAGTTCCCGAAATAGAGTAGCCTCATACGTTGAAACTCATCAGTGTCTAGAATGACGGAGGGAGGGTACAGGGGTACTTTGTAACACCCCCACCCCCAAATTTTGGGGGAAGAGTACAATATATAATTTGTACCTCCCAAAATTTGTGTCACTGACAAGCAGTTTAAATCTGTGATAAAAACTTATTTTGTATTTTTTTTTATTTATTTATTTATTTTTTTTTTTTTTTTTTTTGCGATTGAACTCGTTTCTATATCTACTCTTCTGTCCAAATCGTAATAGATCCTTCTGACTATGGAGAAAACTTATACCCACCACAGGGAAAGCAGAGGAAGGGTGGAAGCTATAACTCCTATTTAGACCACCTCCTGCGTTCAGGACGAACTGCTTTCAGCGACATCAGTGTGATTAAATAATCCAAACACGTACACAGTGTGTAATAGAGAATGGTGAAATGAACTCTTAGGCCACCTGCCACGTGTTTCGTATGCATTAGTTTGTTTGGGAATTTAGTTTTTCTAGATATAAATAACCGGGAAGAACAATTTCGGGCATTGTTTGACTCACTACAGTACAGACTCTTCTACCGATGATTTCGAAAAATTTGAAACTAATTAAAGTTAATATTTGATTTTATTGAAGGACCTCATCGAACACCAGATTATATTTCAGTCACCAATCGTTCGAACGACCAAGTTGCTAGTTGAGCTAAATCTGCAGCATGTTAAAGCTGCCCAATGCGAAAGGCAGTCTGTTCCTGCCACTTACAGCGACTTCCCCTGGGCGTTATTTATAGTCACAGCAAAATATACGATAGTAACATTTACAGTTTCTACAAGTTTCAGTTTAATAAAATTGAAAAATTACTCTCAAGTTGCTTACCTTCATTTAAACTAATGACTAGAGATGATGGTAGAACGCGAAAATTGTTTGTGCCAACATATCTTTGAAAATGCTGTAGTTTCGTGCAACATGTATGACTGGGTGATATACGTCTGACACAATGTAGCTGCCTGCCGACTAATGTTAGGCACCAAATATTGCAATAGTGGGGGTCCCTAGTGGCTCAGTAAAATAGGGTAACAACTTCACGTACAAAGAAAAGCAAGTTAGCTTTCGATAAGCTGGACGTACGTTGAAACCTAGCAAATAGTCAAATTTTCCCGCGAAAAAATTATAATCCCTACTAATGATATATTTGCGGCCCGGGCGACAGTATGAGGGGTCAGCAAACCCTTCAGGTTCGATTTACTAATGCTCATAAAATTGGGTAGAAATTTGGGGTGGGGGGGGGGAGCGGTAAAAATAATTTTTGCTCAGCACCCCCCTCCCTCCCCAAATAAGAGAATCTGTATATCCAGCCATGCGGTTTAAACGGGCAGAAAAATACAACTGGCTGAAATGATAAAGTAACCATGGCTTCATAAGTGCTCACTTTGTCGTGAACCGCCTGTATACAAATATGTACAATTCATTAATACATGAAATTAAGGAGTTGGCAGGAATGAAGTCTTCAGTGAGCTTAGGCCTTTCTTCCATCAAACAGTATTTCTTGTTCCATTGTGTCCATAGGAGACAATAATTTTTTACGCCGATATCTTAATTCTGCACTAAATTATGAATTTGACCTGGGCTAGTATCACTAAATCACTATGCTATAAATAATTGCTGGTTTATCTTTGACTGTGTGTATAGTAAATATTATAAATTCGTTGATTGTAAGTAGCTACTGCTTATTGGTATTAAGATAAAATCATGTGAGTGAGACATGAAGTAAAATAAGAACAAATTTCTCCATTATATACACCTGTGTCATTTTCTCATAATGCCATTTTCTTACTAAGGTCTTTATTCCAGCCAACTTCTCAATTTCTCTCAGGCGCTATTATTATTTTTTTTGCAAGTCGCCTTTGCGAACATAATGAACCGTTAATGGAATTTAACATGTCATTGCTAGGGCCACGATTTTGTTGCGAATAGATTTTTGCCCCACTTTGTTTCAGTGACTCACGTGCACATAGGCAGTTATGTTTCAAGGTTATTGGCAGCGTGTCTTTGTTCAGACACGTTTCTCATTTTACTGCACCAATCAGAATAATATTATTGTGAGTCTGTACGTCTGTAATTTGCCAAGGCCAGTGAGGGTAAAATCATCCAACCACAGACGATGTAGCAGAGCTACAGATGTGCACATGACGCATCGAAACCAAATGTTGCAAAAATATTTTCGCCATAAAATCGCGGCTCTAGTCATTGCACGCGAAAGAAGAGGAACAGTTGTGCGAAGTGACAGTAACCTCATTTACAAATGTCGTTATTGCCTGTTAACGAAACGGTTAGTAAGTAGCGTTTCACTTGTAACATTCCCTGGATTTTCCGGGAAGGGGAGGAGAGGGAGTGGCTTAGGGGGCTAAAGTGCAGGACGGCACAACCAGAGAGGCGGCACATATATTTTCATTAAAAATATTTAGGTATAAACAAAATTTAATCTCTTTACACATTATCCAGAATATACTCGTTCACGTATAACACGTTTCAAAATACGAAATTCATGGTCAATGCTTTATAAGGTAAACATCTGAAGCGTCAAATATCAAACGCTCTTCCTTGAGAAATACTTTTTGGTTGTTTCTGGCAGACCTTAGTGATTGTGACGTGGACAATGTAAATTCTTCTCACAGCTTCCGTTGGGCGCGTTACTGATAGGTAAAGCCCGTAAGATTTTTGCACCACTTTGTTTCAGTGTCTTACGTACGCAGCTGTATCTTTGCTTTGTGGTCAGTGATTGGAAGCCTTTATACAACGTGTGGAGGTTAAACCCGCAAATCACAGACGTGTTGCGTCACAGTTATCCATGTACTGATTGGCACAGTCAAATGTATAATAACTCTGCACAAAAACATTCTGCCAATAAACATGTTGAGCTGCAGGTGCGCACGTAAGACACTGAAACAAAGTGGGGCAAAAGTATTTTCGCGAAATTTACCAGGCCCTACTGATAGGGAAACTATGAATAAGGTGTTCGTCAGAACAAAAATGTCTAATAATGCAACATCTCTCAGTACAAGAAAAGTACTGTCGGTTGAGTTATCATTTCCTCGGCAGTTATTTTGCAAACTAAATGTTCTTTGTATTATGTTAAAATCCATGGTATGAAACAACTGGGTGTGCGGGGAAAGAGTTCGAGGGTCTAGAACATTAGGCGTATTTTCGCGGCTGAATTGGTATACTCTGTTTCATATAACTTTGTATAACTTTGACAGCAACTTATGGGCAATACTTTTTTAGTATTTTTTATTTGTTGCATAATTCAAGACGTTTTTAGGTCTAAAATGAACCTGAAATGTCCATTTTAGCATTTGTACTGCAAAGTTTCCCTCGTGTAGTAACACAAATAACAAAACATTACAAATTATTGCCCATAAGTTGCTGTCAGATTTATCCAAACTAATATGAAATGGAGTATAATAGGCTGATTACAAGTGTTTGCAGTGGAACACTTTAGCAAGCGCGAAAATTATTATTTGTTATCGCAATTACCTGAGTCGGGCGGGAAATTCAAAATTTCTTTATATATATATATATATATATACATATATACACACATAATATTTGCTAGTCTGAAAATAGGCAACGTGAGCTGTGAGCTACTGTACATTTACGCGCTAAATGACAAATCCAGGTCTGCCTGTGCATTATACACAAAAGGAAATTAACGAACAACAGTATTTCCGTGTAAACGAACCTTGTAACATACCTCGCTACTCAGGTAGTCAAAAACTGTAAACGGTAGGAAACTAATTGTAGTGGGTTTGCAAACACTACTGCTACCGGAGTCGCGAAAATGCTGTGGTCCTGAAATGTGCTACCAATTCAACCGCCAAAATACACCTTTTGTATGTAACTGGATAAGATGACGCTTGAAGGCCAAGGTGCGACAATATTCTCCTAAGCAACAAAGTTATAAATCTGCCTCAAAGACTCTTGACACTGCCGGAATGAGTACTGTAATATTTTGGGAGGCTCAGGCGTATACAAAGATGTGGTAATGTACAAGTGGTGTGTACGGTGTACAATCGTTGCGGCAATGGCTATTGCACAAGCGCTGCTGAATTTGAGGAGAGAAGAGAAAGAAAGATGAATACGAAAACGTTAGCAAAAATAGATCTTATTATATTATAATGACAGTTTTGTACATAATTATACATTATTTCGTCAATTAGCACGGCTCAATAGAATTGCTACGTACTTAGGAAAGTTCATGGCATAGTGTTTTTTTTAAACGAAAATTAATACACATGTATAAAAAAATTCATTCTTACAATTTTATTTATATATCAACGTTTGTATCTGAATTTTTCTGTTGTAATGCACCAAATAGATTTTTAGATTTTTGCCTCTGAAATATCACATATTTTGTTGTCAAAATAAGCCAAAATGAAGCAAAATATTTTTTTTGCTAGCAAACGGCACATTATTAAAAAAACGCTCTGGCAAAATTATGTATCGTATGACTGTGCGCAGTCTCAAAATTTTTCAAAGCATTTGGTTTAAAAATATGTGTGTTATTTGCAATTGTTTGAAATAAATGAAAGGCCAGGGCTTTAAAGACAAATATACGAAATACGTAATTATTTTCAATACACTAGAACGGCTCTCGAGTTTATTTAGTTCAATAAAAGTTCCGACTGAAATTTGGCAACAACGTCGAAATTACAAGCCACCTCCGTACCGTAGTTGGTTAGGTGTCGGCCTACGCTGCGAGAGGACCCGGGTTCGAATCCCGGCTCAGGCATAGATGATGTGTTCTTCGTTCACATAATTTCACTCTCATAGACAAACCTCGATTTTAAAAGGGGCTGTAAAAAATATTTGACTTATTTATGTTTATTGTAAATTGTAACACAGCTTCTACACTAACGTACAGTAAAAATCAGACGTTTTCAAAAATCCATCTAAAACTAAAAACAAGATACGTTCCATAAGACGCACTCCAAACGCGCGGCACGGGCTCGCGTGTTGACGAGCCTCTACTCCTCACGTCCAACATGATGAGAGGCTGTCAGTTCTGGCGACTGATCAACTATCGGGCTGTCCTTGCGTGCGACCCTGAAATGAACCCAGTCGTCGAACCGGCTCTTGTAGGTGAGCACAGAGCCCTCATCTCAACAGACCTGTTCTCGAGCCCAGTGCCGTACACACTACGATTCAACGCAAAAAAAAAAAATGTTAAAATGTGTTTTGTAGCATAACAGACGTTTCGAATACGATGAAGGCTTAGAGACGAGCATTTAGATGTTTCACTCCCACCTGGTCCATCATCGCAAAGTGGACGTGAAAAAAGGAACGCATGTCACTGCCATAATCAGCAAGAAAATTATCTTGAGTGAGAGAGAGAATTTGGTCAGCGCTTAAGGGGCCCGGGCACATGTGTTTGTGTGAGTGAGGTATGGTGCTAAGGACGACGTCATATATGGGCCATACAACGGTGCGTCGCCTCTACGCTTAAGGTGTGCAGTCTTCGCGAAAAAAACATATTTCCTATGGGACTTTAAGTGGTGACCCTATTGTTTTATTTACGAAATCACTTTACTAAAGTCCAATGCACTACCCTTAAGTGGTTTCACATGTATCCGGTTAGTATATTTTCCGCTATAGCAGACGGAAAACCCCGTTATAACCCATTTCGACGCGCCCTAAAAGGGGATTTATAATACGTGTGTTGTCTTGAAAGTACTTAAGGGCAGTCGTCTGAAGTGTGTGTTCTTTTCGTAGACAAACGGCGTGAATACACGTGTATTAGTTTCGGTGTAAAACTTTTTATTAAAATACGCTGCAGTGTGATGTGATTTTATGGCAACGAGGCGGGC
>PNEQ01070639.1:23308-44650 GCA_003012365.1 Medauroidea extradentata
CCTATTGACAATCTCTTCTTCTGAAATACTCTCGTCACTGACGTGGAACTGGCCTGTGGATTTTTTTAAAACTGAAGTAAAATTTTATAGTAAATGTCTAAAAATACTGGTTTTATTAAATTAATGTATTATTTTCTAAAATACGAACGTTTAATTACCCCCCTCTCCCCCGGCTGCTACAAATCTAACCACAAGACAGAGCGAGATGGTGCAATGGTAACACCCTGGACTCACATTCTGGAGGACCCGGGTTCGATACCCGGCTCCGGCTTCCAGACTTCGTTTTTTCCATGGTTTCCCGAAATCGCTCCACGCGAATGTTGTGTTGTTTTGTTAACAGAAGTCCATGGCCGACTCCTCTCCCAGCTACTGTCATTGTACCAAGTTGTGTGTTACCGTCTCTGATGACCTCGCTGTCGACGAGGCGTAAAGCCCACTTACATTACCTTCAACCACATAGTTGTTTTTATCATACAGTTATCGTCTATTGTGCATTTAATAAGTAGTGCTCAAAATCTTGGACATATTCGTATTTAGTCTTATTTTATAACTTCATTTAATCTAATTGTTACTGTTTTTTTTCCTTCCAACTTCTCACTGAACTCTGTTAATCTAGTTTGTATTATTACATGCGATGTCTTTACTCTTATGTTGTTTAAATTTTAGTTTAATTATCATGCTGTCTTAATTATTTCATGATACATCGCTAGTTCATTATTGCTTTTTAATTTTAGTATTACCTTAGATTTAAGTTTGAAATGTCATAAAATAATTGTAAACTGTAGACTGAAATTTGTATGGTCCAGTGTAAGACAAGGCGACATCGCCTTAACTGCGCCATTAATAAAGTATTATTATTATTATTATTATTATTATTATTATTATAGACAGGGCCACCGACAGGATTTCCGGGCCCCGATGCAAGTAAGTCTTTAGGGCCCCATGCCATCCTAAATCTCACTTTTTTTAGTGTAAACTGAATATAACATTTTATTTACTGCTAAATAACGCAGGGAGCGACAAATGTGACATGAGACAAATTATATGTGGGGGAAAATAATTCTCCTAAAAGTTTTATTTCATTATTTTTAAGTTCACTGTCCCGGGCCAGGGCCCCTCATGCGACCGGGCCCTTGGGCACTTGCCCCTTTCAGATGGAACATGCCCCCTCCTCTTCCCACCTTCCATAATGTACGACCAATGCGAGTGTCTAGCTCCGCTCTTGTTCTCAAACTACGAAAAGAAAACGCATCTTTGAGGAAGATTGTCGTGTATTCTCAAAATGTTCCATGCACTTAAAAACACTTCCCAACCATTCTAACAAAGTTAAACAGTTCCCGAATATACAATGGACCTTGCTGCACATTTCCCAGCAATCCCAACAATCCAGTGAGCCAGCGAGTCAACGGCGAACGCTCGACACACGATTACATATACAAAACTAAACATGATACTGTGAAACAGTATCGTCACTTGTGTGGTTAGTGCGACAGAAGATGATGACACTTTCTGCACTAAGTGACATCTCATGTGGTCACAATAAATAGACAAACGGAACGTGACAGTTAATTAAATGTTTAATTACTTACAATAAAATACTACCTGAAGTAAAAATATTATTAATAATTGTCACTCGCGTGTTCGTTAGCCGAGAAACTGTAGTTAGGAAGTTAAGAGTGTATGATGCGTCTTGCTGTATAGTTAGAAAAATTGCCTAATCAAATTAAAAACCATAGATTTTGGGATATATGTCTATGTTGCATATCGTTGTAACCTGTAAAACGTCACACAACTGAATATGACATTATAAATTGTATTAATGCAAGTATTTAATTTATGGATTTTATTAGTAAGTATTGGACGCCTGGGCTGGCGACAAGGGACATGCCTTCACGCCACAAGTGCTCAACAACAGGATCGCATGTGGGAATCGTACCGGACAGTTTTCTCCGGGATCTCCCGTTTCCCCCGCCCTTATATTCCGGCGCTGCTCCATACTCACCTCATGTCACCCTTCACCGCGCTAAAGACCTCGATGTAAACGCTGACAATATCTCTCTCACTCACTTAACAACTGGAGTAGGGAATGACTTCTTGCATTCACCCACACTGTTTTATTTCTCTCTCTCTCTCTCTCTGTCATCCTCAAGGTTTATGCTTACACTTTTATGGTAGTATTTACTTATTTGTTTTTTAATGTATGTAGTAATTAAGGAACGTGTTAACTGTGATGTAGTTGAGAAAATGTCAGTGTTCAAGTTAATAATAATTCATATGCAAGGGAAGGCGGCAGGACACTACTCTCTGATTGGCTGCGGGGAACCTCGCCACCCTCACTTGTCCGGGGGATGGGGATGCGACGTGTAGACCGTCAGCTAGCGCCCGTTTTTCAACACTCTTCGGTTAGGACGCGACCATGAAAGCAACGTGATATAAGTAAGTTTACTCCAACTCGTAGAAATAAACTCTGGTAGCATTTTCAACGCGTACAATTTTTACATGACGTAGTATTTGTACGATGACATTTTTAAATAAAAATAAATCAGGGCCTACCGTTTTGGAATTTATTAACAGTAAAACATTTTCACTCGTAGGTACGAGACAATACAAGCCGAAAAAATGCCGCGTGTTGTTTAAATGAAACATCTAAATATCCTCGTGAAGGAGTTTCAGCACGTACTTTTTTTAGTAAGAAATATATTGCATATTTCCACAGTTACCTAAGTAAAAATATCTTGAGTGAATTGAGACTTTAGTTTTTGCGAAGAGCCTCATGGCATCATTTTTTCGGAGTGAATTATTTAATTAGTGTGATTTTATTATGTACTTTCTAAAGAGTAGAATTTTAATTTGAAGAGTCGGTATGTAAAAGCCCTAGGACATAAAATATACTGTACAACAAATTATGAATACAGGTAACAGCATGAGGACTTAACTTACGTTCACCGGGTGTCTTCCGGTTAAGGCCCCCGAAAGACACATTACACACATACGAGCAAACATAAATACATTACATTACATTACATACATACATTCAATTCATGCACATATACCTACACATAGGTCAACACCATACTTGATCAATTTAGAATGGTTAGAAGTAAATAAAATCAGTACTCTTCATTTACTGTGCCGTGTAAAAATTTATTTATTTTAAAATTGTAACCAAAATATTATATGTATTACGCGTATGTGACGTTGTACGGCTGGTTTATGTAAGACACTGTCCACATGGCCATAATCTTACCAGAAATAATAATAATGCACACAGCCAGGCATAACTATATACATATGCGCATACACACACGCACACTTTGCTGTTCGTAAATATACTGTATCCCAATCCCACACTCTGTGTTCGGTAGTAATGCAATTTCAATCTCAGACGTCACATATAACAGCCGCGTGCGTCAGCTTGACGTCATTGACGCTGGGACTAGGGTACGTCCACGTCGACGGATACAGCCAATTTGTGAACGGGCTGTGAAGGGGACCTGTGGTAGAGGGAATGAAGGTCAGGGAACAACGGAACGGACCAGTCTGCTGTGTTGTCAGATCGCACCGAGCGGCACTGCGCGCTGCTGTACGCTAATCACGGCACAGCACTTTCGAAGGTCGTTTTGTAATAATAGTAATAATAATATGTGGTATTGTGGCCTCAAAGTGCAGTGAAATCTATACACTGTGTGCATTAAGATGGGTTCACAACTGATAACATAACAGTGAGCATAGGACATAGGTCGTTTCCACAAAAACTAACCTCTATGTATTCTTACCTACTGATTCACAACTGCTCAAAAGTGGTCATGTGCATAGAGGTGCTGACATAGGAAATTGTAATGTTTCATTTCTTGTGCGTACGCATATGACAGCAACCAACCACAGCAAAGAATTTTCTGAGTGTCCGCCATGTTGGTATAATCCCCCCCCCCCCAAAAAAATACACAAGAACAAAACAAAGCTAGAATAAAAAAAATAATGTTAAAAACTATGCTTCCCTATTGTAAATAATGTTTTGCGCTGTGCAGTTCATGGGAACTTTGTTCCTATATTTCCCTTTATCTCCAAATACGAGCCCACTTCAAATATGTTTCAAAAGCCTTTGGTTGACTTTGTACAGCAAGGAATATTTCCGAACGTCGAAAAAATTTTATTGACTAAACATAACAGTAATAATTCAACTGTGAACTAATTTTGCACAAGGCGCGTGGTGGTGGGCATTTTCTACTGTCGGGTTATATGTTCTGTGCTTATGTTTTTTTTAATTGTGAACCAACCTTTACTTACAGTATGGGACCGCGGTTGGAGAAGTTGCTAGAGCCCTCGCATCCCTCCAAGGCGATCAGGGTTCGGGGTCGGTCGCGAGTTTCCGCATGTGGAAATCGTGCAGTGCGATGTCCCTGGTCGATGGGCCCGGAAAAGGTCATTTCTACGACCTCGTCATTTCACAGAACATTTTATACTCTTCCTCTTACTCCCTCCACGAACCACTCTGAACACCTTCTCTAAAATTTTTCTACTAAACCATACGCACCGACTGTTGGCAACCCTTTACCCTGTCCATAAAGATGCACCGTCTATTGGTGCTTGTGTATCGTTCCTCCCATTGGCTACCACGAGACGTGATGAGTTCGTACACCAGACATACAGTCCTACTGGCCATAGCACCCAACATCCGTCACCGTCCCGCATAACACCCGCGTGTAGTGGGGAGAAGTAAAGAAGTTCTGTCAACTGAAGAGGTCGTAGAACTGACAAAGCCCCGATGGGCCGTCTCGGGGACCTCTAGTTTCCACGGCCCTGCCATTCCGACGCCTCTCAAATTGTAGGGCCCCACGTTGGGCGCCCAGTCGTAAATCTGCATCCTGGCCCTCAGGTATCCTCCTCACACAATACGTATTATCATTTACTGGGTGTATATTCATAAGTGTTGAACGGAAGGAAAAAAAGCAGGGCCTAAAAAGTGCTCGATTTATCCTGAAAACCCCAAAGCCCTAATCGATTGGAGGAGGCTCTATCCAGACCAGTACCGTAGCCATTTTATGTTGGGAGAGGTGCGAGTTTATTACAGATAATTTGTTGCTCACAATCTAATTATACAGTTTATACTATGTATAATTTAAATATCATTTTGTGGGCCATTCTCTTTAGTTTCTACTGTTTTTTGCGATAATATTTTTTTTTTTTTTTTTTAGGCTTGAACGAGAGCAGATATCAAAAATATGTCTGGCAGTTTTGTTTAAAATGGTTTTCGCCGTGATAACTAATTTTTTTAAAGCAAGAAATTATACACTTTCGACCAAAAATTTTACTAACCAGAATTTTTTTAATTACACAATTAGCAGAGGCACGAGTATTTCGCATAATGATTGTAGGCCAGGTTGAACGCCAATAACCTGTATATCACTGTAACTTCGTGATAGACGACAACTGTTTTGACACACCTGTGGAGGTTGCAAGCCAGTAGTAAATATTAAAATAATTCGTGGGGCTACCCACTTGTACGGTTAGGAGCCAGTGGATATTCTACTTTGGCCAGTGTGTGTATAGGACTGAGAAGTCTAGACTGCTACCAGATTAATACGCGAAATATTCGTGCCTCTAACAATTAGCTAATACCATATTATTTACTGCCTTGAAGAAATCAGCCAACGAGGAGAAGACTATTTTAAACAAAATTCTCAGACAGATTTTTGATACCTGCTCTCGTTTAGGCGTAAAAAAAATTAATATCGCTAAAAAAAAAAAAAAAAGTAGAAACTGGCGTGCTCTCTTTCTATTGTCAAATAGGTATTTCAGCTCTGATCCTGTAATTTTATGACGTAATGATACATGTAAATGCATGTCCTTCTGGTACTTTGCAGGGCGTTTTGAAGTCATTGCGCGATTCTCTTCCGTTGCTGTGTGTTAGCGCCAGTTCACTTAGGGTAGAAAAATTTTGTGATATTCTTGAAAGGCAACTTATAATAATAAATAATAATGTGATTTTTCTACAGTTGGTAAATAGTGTAAAAGTTCGAGGTCACGCTGTTCAATGTATGGATCGCAATCGGAATCTCTGTAACCTTGCAGTCAGCATGTCAGCATAGATAAGTGATAAAGGGTCGGTCTCGGCGAGTATGGATCCGGACTCCTTCAATTTGAAAAAACAAAAAATTCGTCTAATGTTGCTGGGTTTTATTAGACATTATAACATTATTATACGTTATGTCGTACTAATCCCGCCTCCTTTGATCTACTCTTTTGTAGTATCACAATTAGATATGACGGTTTATCGCGGAAAAACTTGACTGTTTGATGGGTTTCAGCGTACGTTAAGCTTAGCAGAATATTACTGGCTTTTGTTTGTACGTGGAGCTGTTGCCATTTTTGACTGAGCCAATAAAGAACCCATTTAGTGTAATATTTTATGCCTGTTATTGGTTCGCAAAGAGCTACGTTGTGTCATACGAATATCACTCAAACATATACGTTGCAAGATACTATAGCTAGAGGCACGATTATTCCGCGTATTGATTCTAGGTCAGGTTGAACGTCAGTAACGTATACTTCACTCCTCCTTCTGTGATTAGATGAGAGCGGTTTTAACATATATTTGACGACTGCAAGCCAGTTGTAAATAAGGAAACAAGTCGTGGGAGATTTCACGTGCTACACGTTTGTACTGTTAGAAGCCAATGGATATTCGGCTTCAGCCGGTACACGTATAGAACTGAGAAGTCTAGGCTGTTGCCAGATTAATACGCGAAATACTCGTGCCTCTAACTACAGCGTATTCAAGGGTATGTTGACACAAAACATTTTCGCGATATACCATAATCTCTAATCAAAATGTATGTTTGCACCTTATAATGTGAATCCGCTGCCTCTACTGAGCGAACACAAACACCCCCACGTACACTACTGCAGTCAGAAGGAAACTTAACACTGAACATCGCAGGCACAGTCTATGATTGTAAGGTCTTGAAACTGAGGAATAACGTGTGATTCTTATTTTTTGTCGTAGCGCTAGTAGTCTTTTAGTGGAAGATTAGTCTTGGTTTGTCTTTGATTTAGCAAGATTTCACAACTTAAAATGTGTAGGTGTTACCGGAAATGCCTGTATTACAGAAAAAAAATTTGAAATCCGGATAATGTATACGCAATTTTGTATTGGAACACATTTTCAACAATAACATTTATTTTTTCAATCTTTTAAATGTAGGCACGAATTTCAACGATTCAAACATTTTATAGGGGAGGAAAGAATAGATTTTGTTCGAATGTGTTTACTAAAACAAAAGTACATTACATTTTTTTTCGGACGACTTATATAAACACTTCCACACACATGCCAATGTATTTACAGATACGAAGCATATATCTACGATACCAACTGACTATACTAACATAGTTTTATATACGTAACTGTTAAAATTGTAACATCGCCAGATGTAAACAAGACATATCTTCCACTAAATGTATTCAATGCTAAGGTTTATTCTACTACAGGTTAAAAAGATAATACGTTTTCTTATGGGAGAGCTTGGCACAGGGAAAATTTCTGCCACTAGTTTCGCTTCAATCGCTGAGACCAGATAAATACGAAACCGTTTTAAAATTAAATTCAAATGAACTTGGAAATTATATTTGTCATTTAATTTAATTTTCAAGAGGAAAGAAACCAATTTCGCCTTTTAAATTGTCAACTTAATGAAATTTAAAATTCAGGAAAGTTCTGTGATTGGTCAGTTTGGTGCACTAGCGATACCAGCGCTCAAGTGGCAGAAATTTTCCCTGTGCCAAACTTATAACATTGATCTTTCTAACCTGTAGTAGAATTAACCTTATCAATGCGACTAGCGAGTGCGCTCAGCGACAGTAGACTGTGATCGCAGGTGACGTAACTGAGGACTTCCGAGAATCATACTTGCTTGTGCAGCCTTGTTTTCCGTGTTGAGATGTGTGGGCGGGACAGCTCACTGATATTTACATTGGCTTATGGGCGCCGACTTCCACACGCTTCAAATGCGTTATAATGTGCGAGGAAATACGTTTTTGGGAACCATTTTTTAATGTGCCCACTGCTACCAGTTTACGAAAAAAAACACACTTCAGACAAGAACAGAATGTCAACCGCACGGCCAGTTTGGAAGGAGAAATAAATAAGGCCAAGATTTAGTCGCAAAAAGATTTTTGCACCACTTTGTTTCAGTCTCTCTCGTGCACATCGGCAGCTTTGCTTCATGGTTATTGGCAGCGTGTCTTTGTTCAGACACGTTTCTCATTTGACTGCACCAATCCGAATAAGATTATTATGACTCCTTACGTCTGTAATTTGCCAAGGCAAGTGAGAGTAAAATTATCCAATTACGGGTGATGTAGCAGACCTGTAGATGTGCACATGACGCATCGAAACCAAATGTTGCAAAAATCTTTTCACCATAAAATCGTGGCTCTAGAAATAAAGCATCGTATTTGCAGAAAAATCGAGAAGTGCGACATCCTCAAATACCTTATCGCGCTTGTTTTCCCAGACTTATCTATGTGCACACACTATTATCTTGATGCAAGCGCGGATGAGAATTACTGAAAGATATGACGAGCGTTAAACATGCTGACATGTAGACACTGAAAGAGAATTCATCTCATAATATTTCGTATCAGTGTCAGTAATTTTGGATTTATACCGACAATTATTTCGCCGTGGCTTCAATTGCAAGAGTTTTAACTGATTTGTTTCTAACGACTTACCGTAAATATTAACTTCTAAAGAAAATTTTATTACGTCGCTGCCAATGTAAGTTTTTAACGACTTGACCTTGGGAGAAAGTCTTTATTTTCCCCTGTGGGTAGTTACAAAAACGGCACCGGATATTAGTGGTCATGATATGCCAACTTCGGAAAATGTACGAACGATGCTAAAACATGATATGGGTAATAACTCTAATTACGAATATTGCCACAAACATTTTATTAGAATAGATAACCATCCAAAATTATATAATTCTTGCTTGAAAACAAAAAAATTAAACAACCAAGCAAAGGCCTAAACGATCTTCAACGCTTGTGTGTGGCGGTTTAACATCTGCTCCTTTTTAAAACACAATATTCTCAAAAATTGCGTAATTAGGTACTCGCAGCCTTAAAGCGGTTGTCCTATTTCGAGACTTTACCCGCATCTGAGGCACATGGCCAAGGAAGCGACAAGGGCGACACTGATACGTGTTCCAATGATTTATCGTTAGAGGTACGTCAATTTCGCAGATTCATCTGGCAGTAGCCTAGATTTCTCAATCCTGTGCACGTTCTGGATACAGTCGATTATTCATTGGCTTACATCATTAAAAGCGATAGCTCTATGAATCATTTCCTTATTTACTACTGGCTTGCAGTAGTCAAATACGTTTCTTGACAGCCGCCAGCTAATCACACACGAGATTATGAAGACTACATTTTGGCGTTCAACCTGACCTGGAGTGTATTTGCGAAATTGACGTACCTCTATTTATCGTCACTATGCGTAAGAGCAGTTAACTGGCGAGCAAGCATCTCGTCGGCGAATTACTTGACCTTGACTTTATGCGAGACCGTACAATTTTATAGAGCGCGACTATGCATGCCTCTAGCGTAGTTACTCTAGTATCCAGTAGTCTGATTTTGAGATATATAATAAACAAGTAGTTTCTGACGATATTGGAGGGCTTCGGAACGGAGTTTATAGCGTGCGTAATGTTTCATAAATGTTCGATTCCCTTACTGCCTGATTAATTTTCGCAAGAAAACGTATTCAAAACATGTTGAATAGTTTTGTCAAAACTTATATTTTTCTAGCTACTATTAGGCAATCGCCTGGGCCGTCGAGCAGTGTGCAGAGGGTCAAGTGACTTTTAACCGAAAACTATTAAACGAGCACGGAAGTTATCTGCTTAAGGCTCGGTTTCCGTCACCATGTTGAATTATATTATTTTTCACTTTTTTGAAACTTGGAGAAGAAAAATGTTAAATAAGCGATTATACCGAAAATACTATTTATTTTGTGCTACAGTACATACATGGCGATTGGGCTAGTAATGTATAGTTAGGTCGCAATCAGTTGGGCAAATTATGACTATAAAAACAATTTTACACACAGATAGCGGCGTAACTATAAGTTAACAGCTAAATAGAAATGTCTGTACTGTAGCACAGTGTAAATATAATTTGCGGTATAATCGCATATTTATCATTTTTCTTATTATAATTTCAAAAAAAGCGAAAAATAATAAAACTTAATATGGCGGATGAAACCGAGCCTTAAGAGCGCCGCCTACCCGCGCGTGAGAGGCTCAAAAGCGACGGAGCAGTAAGGTTGGCCTTGAAGCGCGCATCAAATGCCGCGTCGCCTCAACGAGCCAAGCGCTGGACTAGCGCTGAACTAGCGTGCAAGCTTCCCGCTGAACGGTTTTTACTATGGAACATTAAGCGGTGACCATGCAATTTTATTGGTGGAAAGTTTGCAACTAAGTTCAGTGCAGGTCGCAGTCTGAGTTTCAAATACATCCGTTTAGTACGTTTTGAAGTACGTAAGTCTGACAATGCCGTTTTTAGCCATGTTGAAGGACTTAGAAACTGTGTTTTAATGAGCGTAGTGTCTTAACAATGAGGTTCCGATCTTGTCTGAAGTTTGTTTTCTTTTCGTACGTTGGCACAATGGGCACACGTGGAATATTTTCGTAGAAAAAACCTGTTTGCGAACACACTGCAACGCATTTGAAGCATGGGGTAGGCGGCCGCCTTAAGAACAGAACTCGAAGAACGTAAAACGTGTGTTTATTCCTTTCAAGTCCTCAAATAAAATATAAAGCTAATTTTCTTGCGGCCGAAAATTTTGGAAATGGGCGTTTCTATAGCGCCTCTCAAGTACTAAGACAATGTTGCAGAATATTTAAAAGGCATAGGTAGATGCACTGATATTTCGCGAAAAGAATTTTTCACCAAATTGTTCCAATAACTTATGTGCACATTTGCAGCTTTGTTTCATGGTCAGTGATTGGACGTTTTAACACCCATCGTCTTTGGGTTCTAGTCGCATATCACAGACGTCGTAGTAACCTTGCTCTGATTGGCGCAGTCTAACAAGCGACGCCTCTTCCCAAAGACACGCAGCCAATAACCACGAAGCACAGCTGCAGATGTGCATGTAAGAAACTGAAATCATAAAGCGGTGCAAAAATATCTCCACGAAAATCAAGTGTCCCTCTAGATTCCTCAATTGTACAGACGTGCAGGAAACAATGGCCACTCCTCTGTCTTCTAACCGTTTAAGCGGCCATAGCGTGTGATAGCCCCACGAAATATTTCATTTTCATTATTTATTACTAGAGACCTGAAAAATTCGCGGTTTCTTTCGGGTGCAAGCTAGAATTCCAACAACTTTCAGTTTGTGTCACGTACGCAATTGGTGCGTGCCTTATTCGACACTTCCTGTAAGTCGCTTAGCCAATAAGTACAGAAGCAACTAAATGCAGGCCTATATCACTGCGTCATCGAGCAACCAGTGAGTAGATAATAAATGCTTGAATATACAGATGTGCTTGAAGGCTAGCCTACATGACAGTCAACCCGCGAATTTTTCCCGTCTCTATTTATAACGGGATTGCAGTCTTCAAAGGAGTGCCACAACAGCCGTCCTTCAATCACGGAAATTACAGTGTATAAGTTACGTTCTTCGCGTTCAATTTGACATTAAATAAATCCGCGAAACTCGCATACCTCTACTAAATTTATAATTAGAGACCTGACGATTTCGCGTTTTCTTCTAGCCACAAGTTAGAGTTCCAGCAACTATAGATCTGTGTCACGTTCATAATTGGCCGCCTGCAAGCAGATGAGCCAATAATAAAACTGTAACTGAATACAAGCCCATTTCGCGAGCAGCTAATAAACAGCTGCTGTCTGCACGATTCCACATATATTATTGGAAGCTAGCTTACAAGGCACTGAACCCGCGAATTATACCGGTCTCTATTTATAAGTAGGGGCTGCTGAATTTCGCGAAAAGAGTTTAGCCCCACTTTATTTCAGTACCTTACATGCACACCTGTAGTTCTGCTTCGTGGTTACTGGGAAGCGTGCCTATATTCCACTGAACCAATCACAGTAGGGTTACTGCAACACCAGACGTCTATGATTCGCGGGTAGAACCCCATTTCATTTATTTCAAACAATTGCAAATAACTCAATTATGTTTTAACCAAATGCTTTGATAAAGTTTGACACTGTGTATAGTCATACAATGCACAATTTGGCTGGAGCGGTTTTTAAAAATAATGTACCGTTTGCTAGAAAAAATATTTTGCTTCATTTTGGCTTATTTTGACAACAAACTATGTGATATTTCAGTGGCAAAAATCTAAAAATCCGTTTGGTGCATTGCAACAGAAAAATTCCAATACAAACGATGATATATGTGTTAAAACTGCCAGAATGAATTTTTGATATAGGCCTATGCATTCATTTGCGTTAAAAAAAAAATATTTTCGGAACCACTGCAAAACTAAAGAGCTTGAAATGCATTGCAGCGAGTTGCGATTATTCTTTTTTTGACGAAACTGTTTAACGAGCATTATATGTGTATATCTACGAAAAGAACACACATTTCTAACTATGTCACTATAGCTTCAAACATCCAGCACGTTTATTTAAAACATCATTTTCGGGTCCCTCAAAATGGCCAAAAATTGAGTTTTCAGACTACCGTATCTGTAAAAATAACAACCGGATTCGAAAGAAAAAAACTATAGAAACAAGCGTTAGACTTTGAACTATGCTAGCCAAAAATAAAATAATACGGTCACCGCTTAAAGTCCTGTAGGAAAGTGGATAATAGTAAAGCACTGCGCGCCAACTTTGTAGCTAGCACGGAGAGGCGATAATGCTTTATATAAGTCGGCGAACTGCAACCTTACCGCTCCTGCCTCACACACACAAACACAACCTGAGGCCCCTTAAACATCCAATCACTGGCCACAAAGCAGACCTGCATGTGTGCACCTAAGGCACTGAAACAAAACGGGGAGTACTCTTCGCGAAAATCAGCAGTCCCTATTGATAAGAGACCGAACAAATTTGGCGTATTCATTTTAGGTTAGTCTTGAATCCAGACACATATGTGTTTCTACTACGATTACTATGTGGTTGCTATTCAGCAGACAAACCGTAGATAACTTTAAGCCAGTACCATATCTGCAAGTAAACAAATGAAGAATGTTGCCGTACTTGATCTGGTGAGAAATAGCAGCTCACTGTGCCAGCAATCATATGAGTCAGCTAAGATAGTGTTGTACGCAGTAGAGTGGAGTCTAGCCATGCAAGTTATTGAACTCGAGAATTCTTCCTGTATTAACCAACAGAGACCAGAAAAACTCACGGGTTCACTGACTTACAGACTAACCTCCAAGAATATATACCACATATGAGAGCCTGTGTTTAGTTTCCTCTTTGTTGTTGGCTCAGTACTGTAGGAGATGTCACATAAGTACAGATGATGGTTTATCGCGGGAAAACCTGACTGTTTGCTGGGTTTCAACGTACGTTCGGCTTACCAGATGATTACTGACTTTCGCTTGTACGCGGAGCTGTTGCCCTATTTGACTGAGCCAATAAGAATCCCGATATTGTAATATTTGATGCAAGTTGTTGGTCTGCGGGCAACTTCGTGTGTCAGACGTATATCACCCAATAATGAGTGCAGCAGTTAACTACTGCGTTTCCAAGGATATGTTGACACAAAACATTTTCGTGATATACCACCATCTCTACACAAAAGTAGAGACTGTAAATATTCGCGGGTTCATTGACCTGTAGGCTAGCCTCCAAGAATGCTTGTTTACTTTTAACAGAAAACAGCTGTTCATTGGCTGCTAGCTGACACAGGGAAATGGGCCTGCAATTAGTTACATAGTTATCATAGGCTCGGCGACTTCAATAAGGTGTCTAACAAGTCAACGGCCAATAGCGAAAGTGGCACGAACTTACAGTTGCTGGAATTATAGCTTGTGCCTAAAAGAAAACGCTAATTTTTCAGGTTGGGCCGACTGGCGATATGGGAGATCCATAGGCGTGCATAAGGCAGGTGTCACTGGTCCTTGGTAGCACGATTAAGATACTATAGCTGGCATGACTTCTTTAATTTTACCAGCCAAAAAGTTACAAAAAATATATAAGTAAAGTACTGCAGTTCCAAAAAGCTTGCCCTTTCATTCAGAATCTCATGTTAAGCACATTTACCCAAGGTATTTAAAATGTCTTATCCCAGAATAATGAACTTGTTTTACTAATATTGTATAAAAATACATACCACAACTTTAAATATATTTCATTGTTTTAAATATGCTGACCTGTTAGGCTTAGTGAATTATACTGAAAAAGTATTTTTGATTTTCCTACTGCAAAACTACATTGCCGTGATGTCAATAATATTAAATTTTTACTATTTTATAGGACCTGGTGGGGGATGTAATCTGGCACCACCACTAACCACGTTCTGCGCACGCCTATGGTGACATTAACCTACAGTTTCTTGAATTCTAGCTCTTGTCCCAAGGAAATCGAGACTTTTTTAAGTCCCAACAAATTGAATATGCTCAAGGAACAGCATTAAGCAATACCAACAGAAATGTCATATACGTGCGCTTGTTTTTGGAACATACTATAGAATCGTGACTGCACGTGTGGTAGGTGAGGATTTCCTAGTTCCTATCTCTCTTACCGTTTGTTCGGAGAACACGAGGCTGCTGCCGGGTGCGCTATGCAATCCCAGCCTTTCCTTCTTGATAAAGACGTGATTACGGCCTCGGGCAATCACGAACCAGTGTTGCCAACTTAACTGTTTTACAACTACAGCACACAGACCTGGTACTTCTGAACGTCATCTTAGTTGGTGAAAATATACATCCATAGGTTGTTGGAGTTAAAATGAACACTTTTGTAAACTGTATTTGCAATAATAATAATAATGATAATAATAATAATAATTGTAATTTTGTGATAGACGTTTAATTCGGAGTACAGTGGAATCAGTAGATCGTGTGCAGTACTTACTCTGATAAATTTATTTCAACAGGAGGGGGGACAGGATGAGGGATTTTTTTATTTTAAAATTATTTTTGGTTGATAATAGTTTTTTTAACTAAGCAGTTTGTGGCACACGTTAGGGATAGTTTTAATGATATTCTACCCCAGTTAAATTTGATTAATTATTATGGTTTTCCATGGTAAATACATAAATACATAATTCTGAAGACTGGCGCATGTTAAAAATGATTATTTTTGTCCTTTACGTTTTAACTTTAATTTTTTTGAGGTAAAAATAGCCAAAAAAAAAAAAAATCGATCACTTCCGCCGTAATTCTTTTACCTAGGCATGTTGCTAGAATACAGCTGAAGTACCAGAGACTTGCAGTATTCCTCCATTTTTGCTATTACATCATGAAAATATATATTCATTACTGAAAGTCTCATAGACGCCAGCTAGCAGTGGAAGGAATCCATACCAGTTAAGTGCTTCGTACGTAAAGGCTGTGATGTACACGATGCGCGTATCTGCATCACCCTTACCGTGCTGGCACATCTAGGTATCGATCACGGTAAATGTCTCTACGACGCTGAACAAAATGTCTCGACTCACTCACCGTATTTGACTAAACTGGTCTTGGACAAAGCTGAATGTTCATTGGGTCAACAATCAAAAGTAAAATAGCTGGTGGGTGCGTATTCTGATGCTCGTAGGCGTGTAAGGACGCGAACAAGAGGTCGGCCGTAGCTTCATTTGCGAGCCACTTCACAAGCAGGCGCACATGTCCAGACTATACAAGAACTCGCAAACTGGGACAACACATTCATAGAGATAATGGCTTATCGCGGGAAAACTTGTCTGTTTGCTGGCTTTCAACGTACCTTCAGCTTACCAGAAGATTACTGGCCTTCGCTTGTACGTGGAGCTGTTTCTCTATTTGATTGAGCCAATGAAAATACCGCTATTGTAAAATTTGATGTCTGTGATTGGTCTGCAGACAACTACGTTGTGTCAAGACATATGTAACCCAATCGCACACGTTGCAAGAAACTGCATCGGTTTTAAGGGCGGGTTGACGCAAAAATATTTCGCGATATACCATCATCATCTATACATCCATACACACTCATAACATAAATTCTAAAACGTCTAAAAACCGGTATTTACTCAAAAATGACACGGCAAAACATGTTTAGACTTAAATCAAGAATACTGATGTTATAACTATATTTTTATTTATTCTCAATTTGAAAATATTTAGTCAGTATAATTTTAGTATTAACTTCTGAATGAGCTAGGAGAGTCATCGTTAACTTAATTTTATAAGTATAATAAAAAATCGTAGTACTTGCATTAAGTTTAATTAATAGGAACCAAGGGCGCATCCAGGGGCAACTTTTGGAGAGGGCCATTAGTGGCAGAGGGTAAAAATGCAAGGTAAAAAAATAATATCGAATCGAAAACCACAAGAAGTAGAAGAATACAAATCCGGAACATGTGAAAACATAGTCATTTGTTGTGGGAAAACTATCTCATTATTTCTTGACATTTCTGGGACCCGAGTTTTGGTCTTGGGGGTAGGGGGGAGGGGCATGCACCCGCGACCGATACCCTGGATCCGCCCTTGATAGGAACTAACATATCGGTGTGATATTTCTTTGTTTCAGGTCGAGACGACTGACAAGCTATCTGGCCGACAGCTTCCTAATGTTAGAAACAAAAAACACGATGAAATACTCTCGAGGGAAGTCAAGCCTTGCCTTGGTTTAGACTCTACATGGACTAGGGTTCGATTGCCGGCGAGATAGAAGCGGATAATCGCACGTGGGAAACGTGGCGGACGCTGCAGTTGACCGGCGAGATTTTTTTTCGGGGTACTCCCGTTTCCCTCACCCTTGCATTCCGTCGCTGCTCCATTTGTATCGTATAATTTGACGCTAGCCCTCATTCTTCTCTGGTCCTACAGCATGCTGGGGGTTGGCGATAATCTGCTACTACATCACGTAATCAGAGTCGCGGCTGTAACTATGCAAGGAGATCCTCGTAGCGGCGCGCGGATCTCTGGATCTAATCACGATATTTAATATTTAATGTGTATTACAAATGAAAGACAAAATATACAGCGCATACGGTGGAATGGATATATCAGGTTCATTTAGAACAACTTTTATCTACTAACATAGCATCAAACATCTACAGAACTTAAAATAGTGCCAGCTAATACTGTACGTGGAAGTAAAAAAAAACAATCTTTTAAAGTCATAGCCTAGTTATGATTATACATAATATTGCGCAAGGGAGTACAAAATTATTAAACTTAAAAATTACAAGTTACGTAAAAAATTAAAGCCCTAGCACAAGGAAAATACCACGTAAGAAATAAAAATAACTTTAAATTAAAACATTAAAAAAAAAAACATTAAGTTGATGTGAAACAGCGTGTACACGCGCCCCACTGCGGGTTCAATAGTTAGCATGAAGACTGTCCATATGTCGGGGTGGATCTGATTTTACGAAAACTTGACTCGCCTTATTATCTGATAACAATTATTTTTTTTTTGCTGTTGGCAAATTTACTCTACTACTTGAGTATCGTTCTGGAACTCCAAATGACTCCACCCTTCGGGTCGTTGGCATCGCGAAATTCTCTAGTCTCTAGCTTTGTTTAAGCCGACAAGAGTACAGCACAGAAGGAAAGTTCAGAACAACCTACAAAGTAGTTTACTTTGAACTTAACACTACTGAAACTCGTTAGAAGCCGACGTAACCTCTTCTTCAAATGAAATATTTCCGCGCCCTGTGTGATTACAGCCTAGAGTCACACAATGTCGCTGCTCGCAGTCGCACGACGTACACAATACAAGACTTCGCAACAAGAATAAGGAAAACGAAACCTTACAGAATATACCTGAAGTATACATTTCACGGGCTTACAACTGCTGCAAAAAATTGTGTGTGTGTATATATGTGTGTGTATATATATATATATATATATATATATATATATATATATACATACACACACACAAACACAATTTATAGCACGTAACATGCACCTGGCTGGTCTTCTCTTTGAAAATTCTGGGTGGAAAAAATAATAACTGATATTTTTAGATTGGGGAGGGGGGGGGGGTGTTGGGGTCTCCCTGCAACATTTTTGTTGTTTTATTAAATTTTGTAACTGTACGAGACTTGGTTTGTTTTACAAGCATATATTATGACGCTTTTATTTTCTATGAAAATTTTCTAGCTTTCATAGTTTTTGTATGGTGATATGCCAAAGCCAAATTTGCATAAAACGGTTTTACACAAAAAACGAAAAGCAACTGACATACAGAAATAAAAAAATTCGCACTGAAGAACAGTATCGCAGGCTACGTCTGTAAATAATTAAAATATCGCATTTAATATTTTCTGTATTTTTAAAAAATTGCTGAATCTGAAATAAGAAAATGTCAATATTGTGTATTTATTTACAAATGCAAAAAATTTCAATGCAATGTTTTTGTACATGTCCAGTTGTAGCCCGCGACACTATTCTTCAGAGGGAATTATTTCGTTTCTGTAAGTCAATTGGTTTTCGTTTCTTGTATAAAACCATGTTATGCAAATTTGGCTTTTACTTGGCATTATAGAAAAACTATTACAGCTAGAAAGTTTCCATTACTGTGATAAATAGTCACAATATATGTCTACAAAACAAAGAATATCTCGTGCAAATATAAAAATTGTTAAAAAAAATAAATAATTTTTGTTTGAACTCTCCTCTTAAGGGGTCTCCCTAGATAGGCTGCGTATATGTGTGTGTGTGAGGCTCGAGCAGCAAGGTTGTTGTTAACCGACGTATGTAATGCATTATCACCTCTCCGCGCAAGCTACTCAATTGACGTGCAATGCTACACTAGTATCCTTTTTCCTATGGGACTTGAAGCGGTGACCACATTATTTTATTTGTGGGCAGCGTAGTTCGAAGTCTAACGCTTGTTTCTATAGTTGTGGTTTTCGAATCCGATTGTTAATTTTCCAGATACGGCAGTCTGGAAAAGCCAATTGTGGTCATTTTGAGGGGCCCGAAAATAATGTTTCTGACAAACGTGCCGAATTTTTTAAACTATAGCGACATAGTTTGAATAATTAATAATAAATAAATTAATTAAATAGGATCGAGATTTGGAAGAAGAGTGCGGCATGTCAATGTAGGCTACAGACTTCAATTCTTGGCTATTATAGACAATTAGTGATACCCGGGTTGCTACTGTGTGTGTGTGTCGTCGCTCTCTCTCTCTCTCTCTCTCTCTCTATATATATATATATATATATATATATATATATATATATATATATATATATATATAATCAGATTTCCGCTCGCGTGGCAATGTTGCCAAAAGTGGAAATAACAATGAAAACTATGTCACGTGCAACAATACAAACTTGCTGCAGTTTATAAGAAAATCTTTGAAATTAATTAAAACCAATGTCCGACATTTAGCTAAACCATGGCTAGGAGATCTTCTACAATTTACGAGGAAAACACAAATTTCAACCAATCATAATTTTTAACAGTCAGATCCTCCAGTAGCGACTCCAATCAACTAGATGTATTTTTTTTTCTCAACTGAACTAGTATCAAACATAAATCAC
Source organism: Medauroidea extradentata (assembly GCA_003012365.1). Classification (NCBI taxonomy): domain Eukaryota; kingdom Metazoa; phylum Arthropoda; class Insecta; order Phasmatodea; family Phasmatidae; genus Medauroidea; species Medauroidea extradentata. Next base: position 42,990 of record PNEQ01070639.1, read on the forward strand.
GGCGATAACAAGAAAGTTGGCAACACAGTCGCGCGGACGAGTGAGTGAACGCGACCTCGTGACCAGCAGCGTGATGTGTGACGTCAGGCGGAATCCTGTATCACGCGCCAGTGGTCGGCTGCCCTGTGACGTCAGCGATAGTCGCTGACTGCTTCAATGTTAACGAGATATTCCGATACTTCAGAGATGTACGAAAGGCCGCTAGGCAACAAAAAATTCGTTTTTTTTTTTTGTATGAACAATTTTAACTTGGGGACATTACCTATGGCGACATTTTACGCAGAGTAAAAATTTTCTACGTGCTGTAATTCTTTTTTGTAGAATCACCTCATTTTTTTACATTCAAAATGTAAGTGTATTTTTAACTCGTTAAATATAAGTAACTGACAGGTATAATAATATAATTTACACAAAAATAAATTCCATTAGGAAGTGACTGCTTCAAACATGGACGAACACGGCAAACCAGGGGCGGAACCAGCTGTAGGTTTATTTGGGGGGAAGTACGTGAAATCTCGTTATAAAGAGTATGGTTTATAACATTATCTGTCCTATAACAACAGCTTTATAATGCACCATCTCTCCATAATACATGAAACCCTAATCAGCCATGTTAAAGCTGAAATATTGTAGATATTAAATAATCTTACCACTAAAAAGTGCTAAACATCTCAACACTATTCAATGCCTCGTTGCTTAATAAAGCGGTAATTTGCTTTGCATTTAATGTTATAATAGATTTTCAGAGTAGCATTACTCACACTATAATTTACTTTACGGTAATTGAAAAACACATTTTTCGACTTACTATTACATAGGCTATCACTACAAACAGTTAAAAAAACTCTGTCCCGACTCGTTCTGTATAGAAATCTTATGTACAACAATCAATTTTCATTTAGCATGTCAAAGAAGTCAACGTGTTACATTTATTTACATTTTTACTTTTGATAATTTTGGTTCTGGTGGTGCTGATTATTTTAACTGAATTAAATATTTTTAATATATTTGATAAAATACGACACACGCACCACTTAGTAAACTGCAGGAGATAGAAATTAAACGTGACTAGCCGGAACTGGGTATGCCTATAACTTTCAAGGTATGACGAACAATACGACTGTTTTGAATTCGTCAAATATGTGGGAGGGAGAGGGGGAGTATAATTTGTAAATAGTAAAACACTAAAATAAGATGTATAAAAGTTAGCATATACTTTAGTGGATTTCGCAGTAAAAAAAATTTAAATAAATAAAATTGGTGTTTTAGTCAAGACGGCATGAGACGTAATATAAAATACTGTTGCGTGCCATGTTCCTGGAGGCCAGTGGTCGACGGCTGTTTCGTAACACCTTGAGGGCTGGCCGATGACTCAAAGCCCGGGTGGCTCATAGTGGGAAAACCGCCGACACTACGTCATAGATACCTGTCCCAACTGCGACTTAACCCTTCGAGGGCTGCTGACGTGACTGCCAGCACATCCGAAACATGATGAAATATCTATTTTTAGACCCCTGTAATGCGGGGAATAACCGACTGTCTGGGCTAGTATAAAAGCACAGAATCGGCACATTTGAGGGGAGTTCGCTATTGGAAGTGCTAGAGGAAGGTGCTACGCCTGTGGAGAGAGACTGGTGAAGACATCTTGGTGACGTCAAAGT
>PNEQ01070640.1:0-44459 GCA_003012365.1 Medauroidea extradentata
GCTTAGCTTGAATAGTTTATATCACCCAGTGCTTAGCTTGAATAGTTTGTACCACCCAGTGCTTAGCTTGAATAGTATATACCACCCAGTGCTTAGCTTGAATAGTATGTACCACACAGTGCTTAGCTTGAATAGTTTATATCATCCAGTGCTAGCTTTTGAGGCCATGTATGCTAGCCTGTTTCTGCTGTTTTCACAATTATTATTTTATTTTTTAAACCTAGAAGATAGCAGATATCACAATTATGAATGTTTGCAGTTGTGTTTAAAATGTTTTTCAACATATTGTATATTTTTTCGAGACCGTAAATACTTTGGTTTTTCCTTGTGGAACTATTGAAATTTTTGTTTGTTAACACATTAGTAGATTCCTTTAAAATTATAATTTCGTAGCATTTGTGTATTTGCACTTACTATACAAAACTTTCATTTTAAATATATACCTTACCCTGAATTTTTGCATGCAGATTCATGTTCATATGTGAAAAATAAATGTAACTTTGCATTACATTGTGATGTGTATTATGTATCTCGGGCTATCCATGTTATTAATATTTGGAAATATGTACTGATGAAGCACAGCAGACAGCATTGTTCTTAGTGAAAAAAAACTATATATTTCCAGAGTTATTCAGTTCTTGTTCCAAATAGCCATGTCGTCATCTGATCTCAGCGATAGCTCTTTGGGAAGGCCTGACTACAATGTGTCTGGCGTGGGCAGGCGTACCCTCTTGTCTCTCTCCACCCCAGTCAAGAGTTGCAAGCCGGCTGTGTAGTTGTGTACAAGGAGGATGAGGAAGGGAGAGATAGAGACAGTGTATTCGTATTGTTCTCTCTCCTTTGTGCGAGGATCTGGGCAAAATGTTATTTTTTGTGCTGTCAGGTGCCTCTTCTCCCATTTGTTTACCATACACAGATGTAGGCCTGAGCGATAGAGCAGTGGGCCGATGCACATGACTGCATAGCTCGCCTGGAGAATTTCACATTTTATAGCAACAACAGTAGACTTTCACATTCTACCACAGTTATCTCACATTTGCGATAATTGTGGGCCTCTACTAACTAGTTGAAACCATATACGTAATTTCTTGTTTCAAAGAAATTGGCTGTCACGGTTTTCCATGTTTATTTTTGCCAGTTTTCCTAAGCTAATTCTTGTCCTTATTGCCTGGTTTGAGCACTCATTTTTCACACTTTGATAACATTTTACCATTGAAGAAACACTATTTGTAGAACAAATACTGTGGTCATACACCCTACAGACACTTCATCTTCACATGAGATAAGAAGTTATAGGTACTGCTGCCTGAAGCTACTGTCATCAGCGTGGCTGCAAATTGACCCCAGTTTTGATTTAAGCCCACTCTTTGCAAACATCTCCTTATTTTTATGTTGATAATAGTATTGATGTTGTTAGAATGAAAGACCAACAAAAAATAATGCCATACTGTCAAGTGAGTATACGTTTATTGCAAGTGTGTAACATTGACAGAGCTAAAGTCTTTGTTTTGGGTCTATATAGCGAATAAATAAATAACTATAGTTACATATTTAAACCGTTATGTGTATGCATCCAGATAAAGATTGTGTTATAACACATGTAATGTAGTGCAGTGAGGGTGATGTGATAACTGCATTGCCTGTCCACAGCGGTGAACAGCACGGCCATGTACAGGTTCTTCAAGTACATAGAGAACAGGGACGTAGCCAAGCAGGTGATGAAAGAGCGTGGCTTGAAGAAGATTCGTCTGGGCATCGAGGGTTACCCCACCTACAAGGAGAAGGTAAAGAAGAGAGCTGGTGGCAGGGCAGAGGTCATATACAACTACGTCCAGCGCCCCTTCATACACATGTCCTGGGAGAAGGAAGAGGCCAAGAGCAGACACGTTGATTTCCAGGTGATTACAGCTAGTCAGTCTTAACTGACAGTAGTCAACATTGTTGCTTCATTTCAGACGTCATATTGAACAGTCCAGTTCATAATTGAATGTTAACTTTATTTATTTATACACGTACAAAATTCAGCTCAAAGGCTGGTTCACAATTTGCAGTGTCTTCTATAGTTACTTCACTATCAAGTAAAAAAAAATACAATAGATTATACAATTATACAATGAATACAGTACAACTCAGTGAAGGATAAATCATTAAATTTTGAACAAATCATACTGTAAGTAGCACATGCAGTATATGTAGCATTCAATGAAATAGTGTCTAGGGAATTTTTGTTTTAAGCAAAATATTAATTTAATTTTTACTGATAGTTTTCTTCTAATAATAACGTATTTTTGTATTTTGCCCTGTAGTTCTTAACTTACAGATATTATTTGTTTTAATTCTTCTAGTAACATGTTCCAGAGATGACTTGCTTTGTATGTGAACAATCGTTTGCAGAATGCGCTTCTGGGTCGGGTATCTGAGAGTCTGATCTATGTCTAGTATTGTATGAATGGACTGAATTATGTTGCTAAATTTTGGAGGATAAGTACTGAGGCGTGCCGCTTACAATAATTGACTTTAGCTGAGTTGAAATGTGTCAGAGTCTTCTATTTTCCATGTTTAACCAGCCAGATTTTGACAATGTCTGTGTCATGTGGTCTCTTCTTTTTAAATTGTAGGCGAATCTAAGGCAAGCCTTTTGTAGTTTTTCTATTCTGCGCTGTAGTGTGTTTTCTAAGGTGTTAAATAGTCCTGTAGTTGAATGGTGACAAAATAAGGGTGTCGCATAACTTAAGTTTGAGGTCTTGTGGGAGAATACATTTGAATTTTTAAAGATGCTTAAGTCTGTAATACCCACTTTAAATGTATGACACAAAATGTTTTTTCCAGGTTAGGTGTGGGTCAAATGTTACTCCGAGGTTACGATGAAAGTCGAAACGGGGGGGACTAGGATACCATTGATTGTTATTTCCGTGAGGTTATAATGTATATTAACTTTGTTCGACATCTTGTTGGTACCCTCCCATGGCCATGAATTTGCGTTTCTCTGCATTTAATTCAGTCTATTTTCAGTGCACCATTTGTGTATGTGTAGTCTATCTAGACCCTCATTTATTTTTTAACTGCGTTTTCAATTCCATGCAAATCTGTTTTCAGATATAATTGTGTATCGTCAGCAAACTGGTGGCACGAAACATATTTAAGTTGTTTGGGGAGCTCCGACACGTATATAGAGAACAGTAGTGGTGCTTGTATACTTCCTTGAGGGACACCGCTGTACACGTATCTGTCTTCGCTTTTATTGACTCCAGTTGTTGATTCTAGGTGAACCTGCTGCATACGGTTGAGCCGAACTCCAAGGAGACGACTCCAGAGGCTGAACCCATATATTACCATTTAACTAAAAACAGACACATTACAATTCCAACATTCGGGGCAAGTCCCCACCAGTTCAAATAACCAATGCTTATAGCGAATTAATTTAAAGGTTCCTTTCGAGCAAAAAAAACACGCATGTGACGTCAATAACCTGCATTTAATGCCCACTTTTACCAGAAAACACAGTCGCCACTCGGGCCATTAAAAAATCTGAACAATTATTGACATTCACTTCTTCACAAAGTAATATAGGTCTCGTTGACATTACACTCGTTAAAAATTTATTTCAACTCTGTGCGCTTTACCATTTAGTTCCCCATTCAATCCAATCACACCACACTCCCGAATAACTGCTTTGTGAACGACGTGTCAAAGGGTCACTTTTTCAGACGTTTTAAGAAAACTATTACATTTATCCGTGTTTTGGACGACAGGGCGCTATGAACTATGCTTCGTCGGAATCCAACAGTAAATATCCAAAAAGCCTCCAACCAGGCATGAACTTCTCCCGCTCCTTTTCAGTATTAAGGAAGTGGGATGATAATTGCGGCTAGATGAACGGGCCTCAAGCTAAGGCAGACGGGAAAACTCATCAAAGAACTTCACTGATAGTCGTGGGAAGTCACTCATTCACAGAACAGCAAGACAGGCAATCCCTAAACCAGAAGTTTCGCGGGCTACTTAGGCCGCGACTTGCGATACTCCCGCATGCCTGTGACGATTCCTTGTCTCTGTCCAATACCACGGTGCAATAGGACCACACTCCGGCCTCTCTAGCTCTCGATGTTTACACACCCACGCCTGACCTAAGAGTGAGCGCCCTCCGCACGCATCGCGAGTCAGCTGTTGCTTCATTCGCGCCCCTACCGCCGGCAGACGGAACTAGGCCTCTCTCCCTCCAGGCCCAACCCTCCATGGCCAGTGGAGAAGTAAGACCGGCGGGAAAGGGGAAGACATAGCGCCATTAACCGGGGCAACCGTTCTTGCTATACATCCTACCAGAACAGGAAAACAAGAGAGGAAGAAAGGGAAGGCAGACTCTCAAACAAAGCCTCAAAACTCAGAACCCCCTAAAAGCTAATAAAAACTTAAGGATACAAACTAAAAACCCACCCCAAAACCCTAGGAGCCCGCTCACGGTTACTTAGATAGTCACAGAACCAACTTAATGATTTTTGTGAAACGTTAATATATGTGAGCCGTATGATCGACTGTATCAAATGGTTTCAAAAATTTTAGAAAAATTAACAATACCACTGTAGAATTATCCATTGCTTTTAACACATATTATATCGGTCGTGGTCATATATGTACTGTGGCCTTTGCATAACCCGTATTGTTTGTTGTATAGTATGCAGGGATGTAGCCACGTGGGGCGGCATGGGTCGGTAAAACCCTCACTCGGAAATTGCCGCCCACACTAATTTTATCCAAAGGCCATAAAATTCAAGCGTATATTGCAAGGAATGTAATCTCCTTGTTGCGCTGAGCAGTTTTTGCCGCCTGGCCGGAGCGTGAGTAAAGGTGGAAGGGGGATAGCTACACTAGACCTTCCATTTCACGAATACTGATGGTTTTATTATGACATTCGTAAAATCGCTACCTTCCAAAAATCGATTGAGGCCAATTTTGCCCTCCATTCCTTTACCAAATTTTAAAATTGCATTTTTTTTGCACAGTATATCCATTGGGGTCTCGATTTTCGTAGTGTTTTGTAGTAAAGTAAGACAAGTTATCATTAAAATATAAATTTATATCACAAGGTCTTCCGATTAAAAGGGTATCACTGAACGGTAAATATGACCGACCCATGTCCTGGAGAAAAAAGAGAGAGAAAAAAGAGAACACAGAGCGCAGAGTGTCTGCTCGCATACGCATTGTCCGTTATCCGTATTGTATCACACGAAAAATGGCAAATAATAACTGAAGTTTAAATTTGTATCAATAGACAGACGTCTTCCGAATAAAATCACACCCACGAACGATCAATATGACCATTCCATGTCACAGAAAAATAAAGCAACAAGTACGGATGCTTGCTCGTGATTGTGTAGTCTTGATGCTCGTAGCATTGCGTGGAAAAATACTCCCCTTAAAAGGTTTACAAGACTCATTGTCAAAAGAAACTAAAATTAATGTCGCATGCAACAGTTATTTTTCGGAGGCCGCGAGGCTGGTGTACTATCCTTTGCAACATAAAAATAATGAATTTAAAAAAATCTAGTGAAATTAGAAGACAAGCCTTTGTGCTGGACTATGTTCAGTACTTGTGCACTTTTAACAATGGCATGTCCAGATATTGAGTGTGTAAGGCGAGAATCGAGTTAATGCAAAAACGGCACCGTCAACGAATCCAAACTAAGTCACTTATGTCATTCTTACCCGTTGCGCAGTCATGTTTACTTTACAAACGCTTGCCTGGCTGATGTGTAGTGCTGATAATGCATCTCCCTTCTTTCTTTTTATCTTGCATTCACTCAGCTTGCACACACGCGCACGCACACACATATTCTCTCTCTTTGCCACGGCGCAATACTCTTAGCAGACCTTCTTGTATCATCTTTGAAGCAGACAAAGGTAAACGTGCGTCAATCATCAACATCCTGGATAAATTCCATGAAGCCAATTATTTGACCACAACGTCGGCGCCAGAAATCCTACATCCTGGAGGAGATTGCAACACAAGCAGTTTCTCACTTCACCAGGAAAACTGAATCAACTACTAAAAACTCTGAAAATTTGAAAAATGACACAGTGGTTGTGTGCGGGTAGATGCAGGAAACGAAAAATTCTGTTGTGCACACAGTAATAGAGATTATCTTTACCGGCATTAGTATATGCGTGAAAGTGAGCATATAAAGGCTAGGGGTAGGGCAGGGTCCAAGGTTAGATGTCGGCAAGTTATTTTTCCGCCAAGGAGGTGAGGATATAGATTGACATTTCCCGGGAAACGAGTTGCAAGGTTTCCCATGCTAATGTTTCGGAAGATATGTGGGGGAGACTTTTTATTTAATTGGGTTGTTTATTTATAACGGATCTACAGAAATTGACGTAAAAATTAATTTTTTAAATTTAGTATGTTAAAATTTTTTTTACAAGTAACCCACACTCCCAAATTCCTAGCTACATCCCTGAGGATGTTACATGTTTCTGTATATTCACTCAGTTTTTTGTTTAACACTTTTTCTGCCACTTTAGACAAAATGGGGAGAATGCTAATAGGACGAAGGTCTTTATATTCACATGGCTCCGAGACTTTTGGTAGAGGAATTATTTTAGAGGATTTCCATACTTCGGAGAAGACAGAGTTAACAATTGGAAAATGTATTATGATTAATAGTGCAAATATGCAGTAAGGTGTGCATAATTTGATCATGAAGGTAGTAATTCCGTCCCGACCAATTGCTGTAGATTTGATATTATTTATTACCTTGTAAAATTCTGTTTGGCCGACAGGTGTTAGGTTGAAGCAGTCCGCATTTAAATTGCTCGTTGAGTTGGGTTTGATTATAGGTGGGACCATAGATAGTTCTTAGGAAAAATTTGTTGAGTTTGTCTGTGTTTTGTAGCTCTATAGGGATTGAATTAATATGTGAAATGGTTATATTAAATGTTTTGATATCTTTCCATAGTAGCTTCAGGTGTTATGTTTGAATACAAAATGCTACAAAACCAATATGAAAATGCTACAAAATAATTTTCAAATTGCTATTTTCACGTACCTCTACTTATACATCTGTGTTCATCATCACTAATACATCCGACCAATCACAGCCTCTTCTCCTCAGGACTGTCTCTTGTCCAATGCCGTCTAATGTTGCCAACTATGCAACATCGGTTTCCTGTGTTTGTCGTTGGCATTTATAAAATAACTAAATTTATTACTCCGGACAATATACTAAACTGTAGTTCTTAGCTTTTTGTAGTCATTAAAAAATTGCTCAGACCTGTTTTTAGGTACAGTTCTTTTGCTTTGCCTCTTTGTTTCATCACCACCCTAATTCCTGTGTCATCCAAGGACCGCTAGTTCTTTTTCGATTTACCATCCTCAGCTATGCGTGTTAATCAAAAAGGTCTATGATATTGTGATTGAAGTGACTCACTTTATTGTCAATAGTTTGTGACTTGAAAACGTTATTACGTGACACTCTACTCAGATCTTGTGTGAAACAGTGAACATCAAAGTGATTAAAGTCGCGCAACGGTTTAGTTCGTTTTTTTATTTCTTATACTGGAAATGAATAAGAGATTCTAACTAGATTGTGATCAGTGAAACCTAGCAGCTGGTTTTGTCTTGATACAATTACTTTCCTCTCATTTTTTGTTATTATTAAGTCAATTAGCAGTTCTGAGGTGAGTGATAGCCTAGTGGGTGAGCTTATTACCTATTTTACTAAAGCTGTATGTTACTAGGATACCATTCAAATACAGTAGAGTATCATTATAGCGAAATGTCACGGTTCTGGGTTCAAACTTTGCTATAGCCGAATTTGGCCGATTCTGACCCTTAAATCCAAAAATTGCATTAAAACGGTTATTAATATTATTTAATTACAAAATAGTACGTTATTTCAAGGAAGTATAGGTTTATTTTAACAGGTAAGTATCCGCTGGTTACAGTGATACCCAACAAGTATGGGTGCAACTATTCGCTAAGTCAAAACGGGCCAAAAACTCCGCTGCGTCATGTAAGTATGACTATCGCTGTACCGCCTCAACAGTGTCTCGCCCATGCGTGTGCGTGGCAAGAGTGCACGCGCCGGCAGTCAACATGATTACACTGCCAGCCGCTACAGACCAATGTAATCAGTTTGATGGAGTGTATTTATTTATGTTAGCATTCATGTCAGATGATAATTCTGTGTGCCTTTTCACACTGTGGCACGCATCAAATAATTTGTGCGCTTGCCCGAGACATATAAAAATCAGCTTGGACAGGTGAATGTAATTGTTCACTTGTCCATTGCACAGGTAATGCTAGTGTATTTGCCAGCAAAAGTAAGTGACGCCAACATTGGTAGTTGCTTTATTTTTGCACACTAGTCATGAACTGTGTTTAGCGGCTGCACAAAGTTAAGTTCAAAGCCAATTAGCAGTAACAGAAGAGCGCGCACGTGTAGGCATTGACTTTGAGCAAGGTCACAAGTTCGTGATTTTATTCCGGCAGTGTGCCGACAGAAAACATGTCTGACCTACGTGAGCGCTACCAAATCTAGATTGACAGTTAGTTGAAAAGCAGTGCTAAAGCTAGACACTCTTGTTTTGACATACGGCCCACCACCCGTAATTTTTTTTAATTATTATTTTTCTTTCTTCCCCTTTAGCTGTCCAAACAGACTCGTTACAAGATAAAAAAAGTGACTTACTCTTGTTCCCATGCTATTCCTGTCTGTGTGTACGATACTTTAAAACGGCCAGCCCGCAGGGATATATTGCTTCTTGCTCAAATTTATGGAACATTTTTTGTTTTAAATTATAATTTATAATTAGTGTACAGTAAATGTTGAAATAGCCATTAAACTAAAAGATAAAAACATGTACGGGCGACTGTTTGAGTATAAAGGTGAACCAGATCAGCAAATGCACTGGCACAGGACTCAGGAGACCGTAATGCCAATGCGTCTTCTCATCCGCCGTTCTTGCTGCTTATCTCAAGAAGCTGAAGGTCTATGGAGTAAAATATGAGCTGTAGCAATCTAAACAGAGATAAGCAGGAGTAGTTGTGTGGGTGTGTGTGCGAGGTAAAGAGACAGTGCTATCTCCCAGAAGCATTTCTTCTGTATGTGTGGTACATGTGTGTGTGACTCAGGTATAGCACAGCCGGCAGCAATTATTCTTAGTGAACAAACAGCATATGTCCGCCATTATTTAGTCAGAACACGCAGTTCTTGTTCCAAATAGCCGTGTCATCTGAGCTGAGCGGAAGCTTTTTGGGAGCGCCTGACAACAGTGTCTGGCATCGAAGTCTTCATCTTTTTATCTCTTCCCCCTCTTTTCCACTCCGGTCACGGGGGAGGGGGAATAGCCTGGGGTGCGACGGGTAGGCAGGAGGGGTGGAGGTAATCTGTACATCCGGCTGTCAAGATAACAAATACCTACTTCACAAGGTCACGTACATCGCCGCAAGCCTGCTTCACATGGTCACGAATCTCGCTGCAAGCCTGCTTCACATGACTCACCATACATGTTTCTACTCATAAAATTCACATTTTTCATGGAATTGTTTTGCGATTTTTTTGACGGTTCCTCAAAAAGTCTTCGCTATAACCGTGTTTTCGTTATTTCCGTGTTTGCTATTACCATATTCTACTCTATTTAACATCCACACAGTGAGGATTGAGAATGTTGATATTGAAGTCTCCCGAGAGGATGTCATAATGCGGTTGAAGAAGGTTCTCTAACGTGTGTTCTAAATGTTCAAGTTCTGTGTAGGATACATGCGTGGCTTGTATAGCACTCCAACTGCTACTTTGCATTTTTTACCTTTTACTTCCACCCAGAGTTGTTTAGTATCACTGTAAGAACTTTGCTATTCTCTGGTGAAATTAAAATTTTGGTGGAAATAATTTTACGTTACAGTGACTGCAATACTACGGTAATAAACATACACAAGATGAAATCATACATAACCTCACTGTAAACAAAAGTTGTTTTAAAACTACTATTGTGGTGGTGTTTGTATCTAGTTTTTTTTACGAATATCATTTAAATATTGTCTTTCTCTGGTGCTTTGAAAATTATTTCATCAGATAGTTTGTGAATTTAAAATTCAAATTACAACACTCTGTCTTATATTAGTCTTGTATTTTTATGTAAATATTTCTTAAAGTTCTTTGTCCTTAATTTAATGAACTTGTGTACAGCAGTATGGATCAGTAGTACTTCTGATAAACATACATGTATCTGATTGCTGAATAGACAAAAGTGGGCCTGTGATTGATCCAAAATCATATGACTGATAGACAGATGGGTGGGTGGCTTGTGTAATGGCTCAGTGTGGCGGTAGTTGAAGACTGTTGCGACTGGTACGTGATGGGGAGAGTATCAGGAACCCAGTGTGTTGGAAACATAGCTTGTGTGGACCAAGATCCTAGTTTAGTGTTGCAGTTGATACTGCAGTATTGTGCACTGCTGGTTACCTGCGTGGAGTGGTCCCATAGCCTTGTTGGCAAGACCTTGTGAAATATGATCTGTGGCGGTGCTTGAACATTGTCATATCAAATAGCTTTCTGTTACAGTGAGGTGGTGCATAGAAAAACTCTGCAGGCAGTGAGCGATTTTTCATCATAGTAGAAATGACAATCATAGAAACTGGTAACTTAGATGCTTATACTGTACCAAACAAATAGTATATTTGAGTTGTCCAATTCCAAAACTATCTATGTATGTCCAAAAAATCGAAAAATGAGATGTTTACATATCTTTAATTGTGACATCTATGGCTACATCATAATATGTTGCTGTGTTCCAAAACCCTCTACAACATGGTTAAAACGTGTGTTGAAATTTCCAACCTGCAACATAACTGGCAAAAGTCCTTTAATTCTACTGTTCCAAAACTGACTATGTCCTAGGTCATCATTTGGTTTCAAAACTATCCAAGTCCAATAGCAATTATAATGTTTGGTTGTGGTATGGTTTCAAAACTATCCAAGTTCAGCACATTACCAGTTCGTTTCAACAGTGAATTTTATAGCTCTTTCTTTAATATGTCAGGGAACTTCACAAACGCATCAAACCCCCGCAGATACGTTTATTTATGCTTGGACAGAAGTAGATGGAGGAAAAGGGTCTAGTGAAATTGCATCATGTGTCCATCATCAACTAGTTAGTACTGACTTTTCTGGTAACATCCGCAGAGTTAGGATTTTTGCAGATAGCTGCGGCGGACAGAACAAGAATTATATCATGATAACAATGTTATTACATTGGTTATTATGTGATGCACCAAGCCATATTGAAGCCATTGTGTTGCATTTTCCAGTTCCCGGTCATTCGTTTATCCCACCAGACAGGGTGTTCGGAAATATTGAAAGGAAAGTTAGGAAGATAGATACAATTGTTGAACCACAGGAATATTTCAGGATGTTTGGGGAATTTGGTACCATACTGAAACCAACTATTGATTTGGAATTTATGGATTGGAAACTGTGCACAGAAGAATCTGTCAGAAAACCTCAAACGTGGCACTTCATTTTTGCATCTACAAAGCGCTTTATATTGATGAGAGGTAGTAAGGGATGTGGGCATGTACGGGGAGAAGCATCATACTACACAGATCTAGGAACACCTCGTACCATAGCAAAACGTGGAAAACACATCAGCAAATTGAATCCAGTGTTAAAAGTGCGGGGTGTAACTCCTAATCCAAAGAAAGCAGCGGATGTGAACACACTTCTGTTAACACATTACCGTGAGCAGTGGATGAACTTGGAGATTTTGAAGTTTTATAAAGACATTCTTCTTCCACTAGATAATGAAGTTCCTGACAATGGTATTCTATCTTCTGATGATGAGGATATACCAATGTCGGACGTTGATGTCATTTATGAAGGCAATTTTGTTGTTTGACGTCCAGGCAGCTATTGTGGGATCACTTTTCTGTTAGTACCTACATATTGAACCTTTTGTAGTAAACATATCGTGTAGACATAACTTTCTTCATGTAGGTCCAAGCACCAATAGTGTATGTTAGTAATGCAAGTCTCATTTCAGAAAAGGCATATTTTGATAGCTATTACACTTCTCTGTAATCATGTTATTCTTGTTTGAAACATAGACTACTCTCATTGTGAAATGGCATCATAGTAACATTTCTCTGTACACATGACTAACTTATATCAAATCAATAATTGGGCACTGGTTACATAAGTCTCATTCTAAAATTAACATGAATTAGTAATTGATTTATTACCTATGTATTATGTACAATATGTTCATATTAAATACATTTACAATGTTGTTATCCATATTCTTGTACCTCATGATTAATTATAAGAACCCATCCCAGGCTTGGCACAACGAAACTTCAATAATCGATTTCCCTGATACATGGCGGTTCCCTACCACGTGGCATCGCGGGTGCTACCGTCCCGCACATCCGCACACTTCGACAACCAGCACGCTGAGAAGGAACCGGAGGTTCCGCTCCACTGCGCTAGTGTCGTCCCCGGAACACTCCCAAGATGGCAACCCCTGCCAATCATCAACTCGCACAACCATTTACCTTGAGAGCATCCAAATGAAACTTAGGTTCCTTTCCTTGGCTAATTTTCTGTTATTAAGTGAGCAAATAAATCACAAATTACGTACGATAAATCACAAATCACCAACTTCCAAATTACAAATACACTCTTCTCATTTTCGGCATCATCTCTTGGGTCTATACCTACAGTCGGTACAGCGCTATGTCGTCACACACCTTACTCTCTCCAAGACTTCAAACGGGAAAGATTTCAAAGTAGCTCCCAGGAAGTTCAAATATCAACAAGACCACCTTACATAGAGATTACCATCACAATACATAAATGCAGTTACCATAATCATTTCTCGCATGCTCTCGCCTACGTGTACAGTTAATATTGAAAGGGAGCTAACAATATTCCTAATGGTTCGGCCCACCATACTGAAGCTACAGACCTCATACATTAAATAAGCTGCAGATCTCATACATAAAAATTAGAGCTACCCCGATACCAGTATTTTTGCCGATATAAATATTTTCCACCGATATTCCGATGCCCGATACCCGATACCACTGGTCAGAAATAAAGCGAGAGAATAATATAATACATGGATGCATGTAAATTTCACATGCAGTTTAAAATCAGTAAATAAGGTATGCTACTTTCTAAGTCACACTGCCAAATAAACAATTTTCTTTCTTTTAATCTAAATTTTAATGAATGAAAACTTGCCCTAATAAATGAGAATTTTTGTAAATAATTACGTGTGAGTCACTGTAAGTAAAATTTTTAAAATCACCCAAATCATTAAAATATTATTTGTAGACACTGACTCTCTCTTTATCTCATCACTTCTAATTTATCAGAATTCTACCGATCGTGTGACGACTGTGCATTTACGTATATTTTTCACTCCTGTAGTCTTTTTGTAACAAATAAATATCAACATAACCTATATGTGAGAATATTACAAAAAAAAAATACAGCAATCACATTTTTTTGTGCAGCATGACTTACCATGACATTTTAAAGATAAATTACTTTCGAACATGTTGTCAGTAAATTAAAATCTGAAAGGGAAGACTTCTATGTCGATAATAGCCAAGTAGGTTAGGGTATACCAAAAAGAAATCAAAGTTGTATTTTATGCATTAACTTTTTGCATAATTACAGTCTAAGCGCTGTTATTACACATTTTGTGAGTAATAAACCTCCAAAGGTGTATCCATTTTGTTCAAAGTGAAACGTATCTATGGTGCAATACGCCTATGATGCACTGAGTTTATTTTGTCGTTTGTTTATTTATCTATGCGTAAAGTTTAATGTAATTAAGAAACAAACTTTACGAAATGAAATGTGAAAATAACATTTTACACATCAAACGTGAGTAGTCATTCATTATGGAGGAGATTTCTTAGTAATCAAGGGAAAAAAATGTATGTGCTTGTTCTTATGGGTGTTTGGTGGGATTTCCAATGGACCACACCAAACTACCAGTTCGTTGTAGAGTATAGAGAATTCATTAGTGGAGATTTTACTACTTAGTGTATGTGAAAATTACGTAACAAGTCGTGGTAGTCATTTTGTATTAGAACAACATCATAAGCTGGCTTTGAATCAATATTTTGTTTTTATTTTTCCCAAGCTATATCGGCAAAATGGGACACTGGTATTGTATCGGAATCGTATCGCCGATACCTTAAAATATTGGCGGTATCGGCAAATGCCGATACATATCGGGCCAGCCCTAATATAAATAGGAATGTTCTTATTTCAGTCCATCATTATGGTTGATGTCCGTAAACATTGATAATTTATAAGTAATGTACAGTATATCTTGAAATCACAAATAAACTAAAAGATAAAAACATGTAAGTAATGGCAGACTGTGTTAGCGCAAATTTTGGTGACACTCAGACCAACAGACCCACTTACGCAAGATGCATCCTCTTTCACCATCCTTGCTGCTTATCTCAAATAGCTCAAGGACTGGGCAGTAAAATGTGAGCTTTAGCAAGCTAAGTAGAGATAAGCACGAGTAGCTCTGTGTGTGCATGTGTGTATCAGGGTATAGCACAGTGGGCGGCAATTATTCTTAGTGAAGAAACTGCATACCGTATATCCGCCATTATTCGGTCAGAACACCCAGTTCTTTTTCCAAATAGCCATGCTGTCATCTGAGCTGAGCGGAAGCTTACCCCTAACGGTGTGTTTGGTATTGGCAGCTTAGCTATCTCTTTTTATATATCTCTCTCTCTCTCTCTCTCCCTCTCCCCCTCCCCCTCCCTCTCTCTCTCTCTCTCTTCTCTCTCATTATTAATTCTTAAATACTCGCAACATATTTTCATGTACTCAAAGATTCTTGTCTGCAAGCTTTCCTCTGTTGCAGTGTTTTGTAACCTGCCCTAGATATTCCGGGAACCTTAAGAGGGCGTGGTACACAATTCAACGCTAAAAGCGTTAATCTATAACTGTAGGTTTCTTGAAACCAATTTGCGAAAATTAAACAGTAGCAATCCTAGACAACAGTTTTAACCAACGTTTTTAAACATAATTGTTTCCAGTGTTATGAACTTCTGAGGCACAATCTCTTAGGCGGGAACCTCGTGCATTTAACTGCGGCGCAGGAGGTCACGCGCAATGAATGAGTAATTCTGGATAAATATTTACTCATGCAGCTGGCAAATACCATTATCTAGGATTGTCATTGAGTATTTTATTCATATTGGCTTCGAAAAAAGCGTAGAAATCAATTGATGTCCTCAGCGTTTATTTATGTACCACACACTCTTAAGCGTTGAACTCGACGAGTAAGCTCTTGTCCTGCAGACTAATTGTACGGACACCTTGTTGATGTTGTTGGCAGTACAGGAGAAAGACAGTATGTGGTGCAACTGAAGAATGGTTGTTGCAGTGTGTGAAGTCCAAGTCGGTGACGAACCTGGCAGAGGCGACGGCAGACCCAGCACTGGAGCTGGATGCTGGAGGCAACCCCATCCCTGCTCCTCCACCCCTGGAGGCTCCGAATCTGGAGGTGGAGGAGGGGGCTGTAGGAGGTGTGTTGCCCCAGCCCCTCGTCAACGAGCCCTACCCTACACCACACCTCGGCCAGGACGACTTGCAGTAGCATGCTCGCTACGCACTCATCTCTGCAGATCTGTTGTTGCTGCGTGTTCCACGTGTCGTGGATAGCAGGACTGTTATGACTTTGTTACTCTCGTGTACCAGGAGACAGGAGTGCCATTCTCTGCTCTATGAAATACACTTTGTGGTGATTTCTCTTCAGATTTGTGGATGTTTCTATGCCTCGTGTCACTAGGCAGGAGTGGAAAACTATTTTGGCAGCTCATCTTCATTTCTGGCTAAGTATATTCATACCTTTGTGCCTGTACATGTTTTTACAATGTTAGTGTTACCTGTTAATTTACACTAAAATTCAATAGTTTTTAAAGTAAATTAATTTTTTTTAAATATTATATAACTCACTAATGTAAATTTTTTCCAAAAAATTAGTCAATTCTTTTTTTTTAATTATTAACTTAATTGTTTGTATAGTTATACATGTATAATCATTCCAGAGGCAAGAGTTTGTGTGTGCAAATTGAAATCTTTACAGAGAAATATGTAAACAAATGCGGTGGTTTAGAAAATAGTGTCAATTAACAGTGGCGTGGTCTCTGTTAAGACAACTGTTTGATCTCGCTGTTAGTTACGGTGCAATAATGTGACTAGACCTTTATTTGTGATGCAGTTCTGGCTTAAGTTTTTTATTATTTCCACTGTTGGCCTGCTTTACCAATTTGTGCATATTGTATACTTTTATAGTAAAACTCTGTTAAGAAGTTCCCACTTAAAAAGTTTTCCCCTATAATAAGTTTGAATTATATTTACCACTTCCTTTACTACAATAGTAAATTTACCCTTTTAAGAAGTTTTTCCCTGTTAATAAGTTTGAATTTTTCAGTCCCTTCAGAAACTTCTTAACAGAGTTTTACTGTACTTGATAAAGTAAATGATTAGCTGATATCACATTTCTAAACTCAATTATTCAGGCCAATGTTCCACCCCCCCACCCCTACACATGTTCTGTGTGGGTATTTTTTTCCTGAACATTCTATTTGTCATGTGGCAAATTTTGATGTCTGTGTATTCCTGCAATTTTGCTTCAAGGTGACACTTCTTTGGCTTTCGTCTTCCAAGAATACCAATGTCTACGTACTTCCGGGATTGCATTTGTACAGAAGCTGGAGTCTCTCATACTGCCAACAGCATTCTAAATATTGTTAAAGTCACAACGCTTTGTTCGTGATAATATTGCACAATTAAGTGTTATCTTGTTATAGGTGGAAGCATTTACGTGTTCAAAATATTGTAATATATTTGTATGATGCAGTGTTTTTGATGTTTTATGTTAGCATTCAGCAGATTTAATACATTTCTAAATGCAAATAAATAATGTGGTAGTAAGTGTTGTTTTCTTTGGTCTACTTTTCCTTCAATATAATCTCATAATATTATAAAACCTGTTACAAAGTAAATTACAAAAAGATAATTCATTCATTACAACTAAGGCAAGCAGCATGTAAACAAAAGCGCAGGACAAGGCAACTTACTGTCGAAACAACCATTCTGCCACCTCCCTTCACTTTTGAACTGAATTCCGAGAGCTAAGGGCAGGTTCTGACCCCTAATTTCACTGTTCAGTGTTCAATAATCAGCTTTAAGTAATCCAATATCATCATTCTGACACAGTCAAGAACTGGGCCTCTGTTCACAGCAGTCTGACTAGTCAAGGTCACGAGCAGTGGAACCAGTGGGTCAGAGAGACTCTCAAGTTACCTACATAGGCACAGAACGATTAAGTACAGTAAAACCCTGATTTTACGAAGCCTCGTGGAGCGTGATAGTAACCTCTTTAAAGTTCATGACCTTACAAAATCTTAAGAATGTTTAAAAAAAAAAAAAAAAAAAAAAAAAAAAAAAAAAAAAAAAAAAAAAAAAAAAAAAAAAAAAAAAAAAAAAAAAAAAAAAAAAAAAAAAAAATTGCATTAAAATGGCTTTTATTTATTTTTTTTTTTTTTTTTTGTTACTGCAGCTTCAGTCAACTCTTATGAAATTCTAATAATATGAAATACTGTGTCTATTTCTTTAAATAGACAATGTCTGTATACAAACACTTGCCAAAAAAAACACAAGACATCCTGCTGCTTCTTGGATCACTTTGCGTCAGACCATGGCGCGTACATGCATACAATAACAGGCCTAATTTTATAGTGTAAATACACTAGGATGTAAAAGTGTGTTGAAACCCAAGTCCTGATTTTTGTGAGTTTCGCTTCTTCAGTCTCTCTAATAATGGTGCACTTTCGGCTCAGAATCATAAAAAAAAAAAACATACATTGGTTTATCAACAAATTAAAAGCAAAACTACAATCCAAACCATAAATAAAATCATAATCCAATCAGAATAGCGTATATCGTCAACACTTGATACAGTCAATTCAAATCTGTCCAAAAGAAAATCGAAGAGCTTAAATATCGCAAAATGTAACAGAAAACCAAACACTACACCCATACTATAGCTCACTGAAAGGTGAGGAGAAATCAGTCACAAGACTAGTGGATGAATGAGTGAAATTGTTGAGGTTGTATAACTTGCTCGGTTATATGTTATTGGTGAACTTGTTGCTGTGCTTGCATTACTGTCGCTAGGCACCCGGCGTGATAAAAGAGGTGTGCTGACTGGCAATATATTTGGTAAGGAGAAGGGGTGGGAAGGCGGAGGGGTGTACATGGCATCTCCGTGATGTTCTGTTGTTTCGTGTGTTGCGCAAGCTGTCTGTATTCAAGCATGTTAGTTTCAAATTACAACTACCACAGTTTAGGACTGATTTTTGTAGTTTATTATTGGTTTTTCATCTTATGCCATGGCAGTTACAAGAAGTAACCTTACAAAAGCCACCAATTCGATCGTCATGGTTGCAGGTGCTTATTTCTAGCCAATTTTATTGCTATTTTTTCCTTCCTTATTATAATATTTTTTAAATTAATTTTGGAGCAGAAATAAATGGGAAAAACACAGGTAAAACATGGATGAAGTAGGTAAGTGGAAACTTAAATTAGAGTACGATTTAGATGCAACGAAAAAATCCAAGAATTTGCTAACTCAGCCTCAATGAGAACCTAAATTAATTAACTGATGACTGTAGAAAAAATTAATTTGTTGTACACTAGTCTCTCTTGTTTAACCTTGATTAACTGTAGAAATTGTTGATACCATATTTACTCCCATATAGGTCGCGACAATTTTACCAAGTTTGATTGGGGGGGGGGGGGAGTGTAAGCTGCAATCTGTAAGTGAAAAAAAAACAACTTTTTTTGAATTTTTGAGGAAGTTTTTTTTGCACAACTGCTTGAGAATGCGAAACTACCAGTAAAGACGTTGATATACATTTATATAGGCAAATTTATTGACAATGTACACATAGTTAACTAACCAAGCGAATTTTCATAACAATAAATCAAACACAAAAAAAGTTAAAGGCAACATTGATCAAAATCGATTAAAAATACATAATTATTTACAGGAGTATCACAGTCAAAATAATACAGTCTCAACACTCACCAAGTGTTTACCTACTTGTTATCTCAGTCAAACTCAGACGCACTAGACTCAACTGGGTCGTCAACGTCGTCGTTGGAGTCACCGTCTTGTTCCCAGATTGCATTGTCTTCAGTGCTGCCTATCGTGCAGGAGATTCCAGTTTTCTTGAAACTCCTCACAATTATATCGGGCATGATGAGAGCCCAACTCCTCTTGATCCATTCACACACCATGAGCAACGATTGTCTTCTCAGTTTTCCCGCCTTTCGTCACCTCTTGCATTCCGCTGGCCATCCACTCCCCGTACAGGCAACGGAGATGCCCTTTGAAAGGCTTGTTCACAGAGACATCAAGCAGTTGTAGCATCGCCGTCAGGCCACCCGGGATAGCTGCAATGTCTGTCCTTGACTCTTGTAGTTTTGCCTTAATGCCCCCAACCAAATGCGCGGATGTTGTCCCACACTAACACGGCCTTTTGTTTTAGGAGACCACTGGCTGCCGCTCCCATACAGTTTGAACCCAATCCATTACGAGCTCAGCGTCCATTCAACCCTTCGCCTGAGCACGGACGTGAATGCTCGGAGGAAACTTCTCTCCCTTAGGCAGAGTCTTCAGCTTAAAAATTACATAAGGCTGCAACTTTCTCCCGTCAGCTGTCACTGTTAGCATTACTGTACAACGCATTCTTTCACTTCCAGTTGTGCGGATAATCACACTTGACTGCCCTCTCTCGTTGACTGTTGTGTTCTGTGGCATGTTGAAAAAAACTGGTGTTTGATCGGCATTTGCAATCTGCGAGAGGAGGTAGTCATTGGTTTGCCGCATCCGCAGAACAAAGTGGTGGAACTCTGACACTTTGTTTTCAAAGTCCTTCAGCAATTTTTGGCAGAGGGATGTTCTCCGTCGAAGAGAAATACTCTTACATTGCATGAATCTGGTTGCCCACCCACTACTGGCTTTGAAATTGCAGTGCGGTATGCTCTGTGCACGTGCTAACTCTCTCCCCTTGCACATTATCATTTCGAACATAACGCTGCAGGCATTGTTCCGCAATTTACGAATGTACTGAGTCGCTTGCGCATCAACTTCAGGAAACTTGCCACGTTTCGGTCCTCTAGAAGTAGTGTTTTTCAAGTAGTCTTTGTTTCCTCCAGCCACGAATAAGTTTCTCACTAACAGAAAATGCTTGCTCACGGCCCGATTCCCATTCTCTTCTGCAAAAACTATCACTCGCAACTTGAACGCAGCTGAATATGAATTACGCTTTCCGATCACGCAAATCACTTAACAAAAAAAACTTCTCACTCTGCTATCACTCTACTACCTTAGCACAACTGAACGTGATAAGACAATGGCACCACAGCATCTTCAGCACGCTCGAATTCCTTCCTCCCACGCTGCCAATCAGGACATGCCATTCAAGGTCAGACCAATGATAAGTGCCTATATGGTGAAACCTGGACCACACGCCACATGAAAGCAGGCTGTTACATTTTGTTTACCGCTGTTTCATTTATTGTACCGTTAACTCGTTCTTGCGTGGCGCGCCAGCTGTTCGCGTATGAATTGCCATCATTCAATTAAGTTGCGACCTATCTGGGGGGAATCGTAAATACCAAATTCAAGACCTCAAAATATAGGTGCGACTAGTACGCAATGGTGACCTGTATGTGAGTAAATATGGTACTAGTTAAAATTTGATATGTTTTACAATACCGCGATTTCTGTAACTGCAATTTTGAAATCATTTGGTAACAACTAGTGTTGCCACAAACATTTCAAATTATGGACGCTTAGTGGTTTTATGTAATGTGGGATTTCAATGGATGTTGTCTTAAAATGCTGTAAAATAAAGAAATGGGCCCCAGAATGTGTTTCCATGGTTGCATACATAGTATTTCATTTCATTATGTTTCAATACATGGAGAATCCACTGCAGGCACGTGTAATCAGACCTGTGACATGACATAACATGTAAGTTTCACAATGAAGCAAGCAGTACACGGAGGGTGTACCCGTCTGACCCTGCGCGGCACATGTGCGCAGTTAGCATTTCAATGCAAATGAATGAGTATGTAATATTTCAGCAAATATTTTTAATAAATTAGTCATATGTATTTCCTTGTTGACTGTTGTAACATGAAAGAAAAAAAATTAGGATTAATAACCCATTTCTTCTCAAATAAAAATTACCATAGAAAAAAGCAAGACTGTAATGCGGCTCTGCTACGTCGCTGATGTAGTTATTATCTAGATGTTGGAAGTACGTCGCAGATGTCCCTGTACTCGTCAACAGAATGTGATGGTGCTGCTTCGCTCTGCCGTGTTGTATGTGTCGTCTGTAGAGTTATATATGTAGTTCCTTGGCACACTGCGACACGTGTAACGGGTTTACGTGCTTTGGGTTATTGTTGTTACTGAGAGATGTAGCTTGCACGATGACGATACAAAATAAACACCCCTATTTGTTTTACGATTATTTATTTGCAGCTGCGATTGTGATCCAATATAAATAGGTGTACATTGTCAACAACCAAAATAACAAGATTAACTGGTGACATGACCGGAGATAGTTCGCCCAAAACAACTACTCCCGAGTGTCTGCCCAAGACAATAGAGACGCACGGTATTGCGGTTTACAAACTTAGTACTCGTAATTTGCTTCACTCATGAAGATGGCTATACTATTCTATATGGTGCTATACGTTGGCACGCCTGGAGCTACTGAGTACAAAAGAGAACAGTAAAATTTTAAACCAGATGAAATTTAATCAGAGCGATTTCCCCCCGAGGCTTGACTTCCCCACGTCAGCGCTCCCGTACACGTCCTCCCTGTCCCGCCATGACACTTCGACTGCTCAAAACATTCAGCCGGCCATCTCCCGGCGACCGGTCACAAGCTCCGATGAAACACAACTAACTTTGCTGGGTGGACACCCGGACTTAATCGGCCGAGCGGCGGAGTGATACATCAGGATCCGACTTGCCTAAAAAGCTGGTTAATTGACGTTTATAACCTAAAGATTGTACGTAACATAGATACTGATAAATTTACAAAGCGTTTAATTCCATTATACCAGCTAAATATTTATTAGTTTATTAATTGGGGATGTGCAGCGTCATCAATCTGTCGCGGATCAACACCTTCGTGGAGTTTTGCGCCCGACACTACCACCCACGTTGATCGAGAAACTCCCTGCAGAGCCCCCACATTCCAGCATGTCCATGTACGTGCCTCCAAGCGAGTGAACTCTGACCTGCCTGCCAGATAAATCCATCCAAGCACAGGCTAGCTCAGAGCTTATTTGAAAGTTTAAAAGCCAGCACTTCTCTGTACGTGCTTCCAAGCAAGAGAACTATGACTAGCCCGCCACATAAATCCTATTCCAGGAGAAGCAAGCTAAGAAGCTACTTGAAATTTACAAAATCCAAACAGGGCAAAATATAAGAAAAGTTTACTTAGATAAGTTGCTTGAAATTAAGTTAGCTTTAAAATGAGTCTAAACACAACATAAATCCGATAACATTGACATGTAAAATTAAATACTTTTCTCTTGCTTTAACAGTTAAAATTTAAATTTTGAATATACTTTTACTGGTAAATTTCTCTACTCGCCACCCCAATTAATATGTTGGATCCCGCAGTATACATCCTTATACCTGGCCTACTTAATTTGTTATTAACAACAAATAAAAAAAACATTAATTAAGACAAAAAAAATTGAAATTACTGTACGATAAGAGGCCAAGTAAGTGCTACGTGTCAGTGCAAGTCACAGGACGTAGTAAAAGTCAGCTAATCGTGATAAATAAATGCTCTATAACTTTATAAAAATTTTCTGTAGTGTTACTATTTTAAACAATCTCTATGTCCTAAAAAAATTATTCAACAAAAAAAAAATCTTTTGAATTCCTACTCAAGACTCGGTGAAATCTAGTTCGATTCATTGATAGGAAAGAGGAGAACAATCAAGAAAATTCCTGCGTAAATTTCTTTAGTCTTTCCAACAGTGAAAAAACAATTTAATTATGTTAAACATAAATGTTAAAAGTTTCGTACAACATAACATGCAAACAAATGTAATGTCTTTGTATTGGAAGTCATTAAAACAAAGTCTGCAAATAGGAAGAAAATATGTATTTACAATGTAGGCAACTGCTGTTGGCACTCGACAGTAAATGACATTAGCAAAAGTTTCCACGAACGAACTTAACTTAAGGACGTGAACTACCTGAACTGCCTTAAAGGCATACTAGAATCACTGTAACTTTCCCGTAGAAATATACTCACACTGTTCCTATTGTTGCACTTAGAAACTTGTTTGCAATTACAGACAACTGTGACACAGCCAATAAGAATCTAAAATAAAAAAACATTAGCCTGCATAAGTTCTGTGGATGGTCAACTCCCGATTATCGCACAAATGGAAGGGGAAAATGCCTCGGATAATTCAAAATCACTGATAATCCACTTTTACCCTTTCTTAGATCTCAGTAGAAAGAAAAAAGTTCAAATTCATTCCTGCAATAAAGTGAAGCAATTTAATACAGTACACTCTTATTCACATTAATGATTAGGGGATATACAATAATAATTTTAAAACACAAATAGGTAATACAAAAAATCACTGATATCTATCCAAAATAAAGTCTCGCTAATCCATTCATGCGCGGAGGTCTAACTGTTTCGCCTGCTGGAAACGACTTAAATCTTCTTCAAGCCTTTCAAATAGTTGCGGGCATAACATTCTGATTATCATTATGCTAGTAAATAGAGTGTGTATTTATAAATAAGCAAAAATGTTTTTTAAATAATTTTTCAACTTTTTTTTAACAATTTAAAGTGAAATATTTTGCGCGGATAGTCCGCACATGGATAATTGGGAGTTCTATTTAGAAACTGTAAGTTGGTGAACTTGATATCTCACCTTCAAGTTTTATTTTTTCTTGCAGTATGAAAGCTAAGTTTGGTGGTACAGTACACTGATATGTTCGCTTTCAAGTTTGAACAATTAACAAACGGATAATTAAGACATTACCTGCCTTTGCTTGGATTAATACCATTGTCAAACAAGGGGGATGGTTACAAGATTATAAAAAAACTGACAGCGTTCAGTTAAAGTTAAATAACAGTTATTATCCTATACATTCTCAAAATTTTCTTTTAAAATGTCTGCCACATTAGTTATTTTATAGCTTCGGTTTCCTTATTAGGTTCAGTTTTTATCATAACTATTATATTTGTTTCCGTACATCATTCTTCCTCGCAAACTCAAACACGTAGTAAAATATAAAATACTTGAAACAGGAGATACACTTGAGTTAACACACTTTCCTATTACAAATTCGCTTCTGTACTGACTTGCTTGGTTGAAAATGCCTTATTTTAATTGGACAATTTGGAGTTCATCACAAGAAAATATAACAATTTCTCTCTCTTCAAGTTGTTACGGCAAGAAGCCGGCCATTCCAGACCATTGTGCTCTGTTCTAGCAAATATTGTTTGTAAGTAAGATTCTTTCTTTACAAATATTCTTTGCAAGTATGTTGCAGTGATTCTAGCATGGTGTAACGCATCAATTGAAATAGGTCTAGTTTTGTTGAATTTCATATTGATGTATTTTTGTCGTACAAAATTGTCTTACTGTTTCTTCTTAACAAAGTTACCCTTTAGTTAAGATATCTCAACTCGCACAAAGCAAAAGTATCCCTGCTTTTTCTTCGAAGCTTTACATTTTTTGGCCCAACAAGCAAACATTTAAACACACTGTCACTAAATTTTAAAATAGAATAACCAATTATTACTGTAGTGGCACACTTGATTTAGACCCTGCCAAAATACTGTACCACCAACAAAGAGGTACAAATACCATTTGTCCATGGCATCGCGTGTGCAGCAAAACAAAGACAGGTCTCTTAGGGTACTTATTTCATTGGTCCGAAAGCCTGGAGCATACAATTACAACTGCGTAAGTCCATGGTAAATCTAATCTTTCTTTTCCATGGCAAAACTCTTTTACAATGGCGGGAAAGATCGCTAGACTCCTAATTACAAATAAAACAGTGCACAAGTACTCACAGGATGGTACTTGCAGATAGAAACACACACACATAGGACGAACACATTTCTCCGCGTACGTTTCACAGACTACATCTGCTTCATCAGGTGCGCCTCCACTTACCTGATGAAGCAGATGTAGTCTGCGAAACGTTGTGACCATGTGGTGGCAAAAAAATATAAGGCACAAAGAAAAAAAAACAGCCTTAACAGACTTCACATTTGTCAATGCTCTAATGAAAAGGAATATTTGCAAAACAAGTGGTGCAGTCACAATTTGCACTCACCAAAACAAAGAAAAACATCCATTGCAAGATGGATGTCAATGGTCCACGAAGCAGCTAGCAGCTAATAACCTAATAAAAATCATTAATTTTCAGCTATGTCCCGCAACATCGCGCATCATTAGTTCGACTATACGGCACCCATGCCTAGAGACATGCAAAATTCGCGTTATTTTCTGAGAACGGAATAGACTCCACGTGACTATAATAGTCTAGTTCGACGTCTCCCGCTGGCCGATACTGTCGTGACTTGCCGCGGAGAAAGTTTGCACGATAGAGAGGCCAATCTCTGTAAAGACGTAACGCACGTAAATGACGATATATACAAGTTTGTGGCTAATTGAATCGCTGATTGTGCTCTGTTGTGTATAGGAAAGTGAAGTTTAGTCTGCTACGAAATAATAACGCGAATTTTGCATGTCTCTACCCATGCCATTGTCTTTTCACGGGCCATCATTCCAGCACACCTTACCATCTTGAAGAGTGAGTGACTATACAGCGCAACTGCCTGTGAATAAAAATAGAAACAGGGCCACCATCCTAACCATTGGTGACCGGGAACTCATTAAAAATAATATATATTTATCAAATTACGTATGTATTTTGAGACAATGAGGTGACAAACTGCAAATCAATACTTATTTCTCTCTTCATTTTAAATCAAACCTAACTGACCTGCAACACAAAAGGTAGCCTATTAAAATATAAAATAGAACCCAGCAGAGTGCTACAGGTCTCAGGATTCGCAGGGAGAGCTGCCACCACGAGATCTAAATATATAGCTTTGAACATTAAATAGTAACGGTTATTTCAATCCTCTCTCTTTGGGATGGCATTCAGTAATCGCACAAGACTTAAGTTCGCCCACTAACGATTCCTTTCTAACATAACCAAGAAGTATAACATAAATACACAGTAAAATATTATTAAATTGTCACTCTTGACAAGGCACAGCAACACTTTTGAAAAAGGCAAGCCAGGCACTTTGTTCTGCTTGGCCGGGAAAAAAAAAAGTACATAACTAATATTTAAATCAACAAGGCAGTTGGTTGCACAGAAAAAAGGAGGAAATAAAAATCTTAACACATTGGAGGCCTTGTTTGTAGGCCGGCGATTTATCTTGTGGTTAAAACCTTTTATAGGTTTAGTGAGGTCAGTTACTTCACAGTACTCATTGCATTAAAACAGAATCTTAGCAACTTGGCAGGGTAGAACACACTAACGTCTGTGAGGGCTTCGCCCCTAACGTTATTGAGCCCGATGTGGCTCCGCCATGTAGGCCTATATAGTTATGTAGTGCGCCAAGGTCGAATGAAACATAACCTTTTGTGCGATGTACCTTTTCACTTGCTGAGATGAAGTTGTTTTAAAAGTGTCGAATAATTAATTTAGTCTCAACCTGTGCCTCAAGTTGTTGTGTTATTTTCCACTGAAGCTTTATTGCTTTCAGGTTAAGTTGTAGCATTGCAAGACAAGAGGTTTTTATTTTACGGGAGGATTTGTATTTTATGTAACCTTAATTTTATAATATAATATTTAGAATGGTAACTTTTATTTCAGTGGTCTCGGTTCCAGAAGGGGAGAGTAGAAACACAGTTCTTTGTTTCTCGTATGTTCTAGATAGGATGTAATGTTTATAGTTATGGCCGGGTGGCCTTTGTAGGAGGCAGTAGCTTTGTTTTCTTTTTGTGTTCTAGTTTTTTCTGCGGGAGTTTTGGCTCTGTTTGTTGTTTTAATGCGTAGTTTATGATTGTGCCCTAGAAGGTTCTAGATAATGGAACGAATGATGAAGGTCATGCCACCGAGAACCAGCCAATGAGAGCACGGCGTGTGGCGCCCCTTTGCCCTTCATTCTGGAATGTTTTGCCTCCACCATTTTAGAATAAGTCGTGACGCGATCCTTAGCAGACGTGCGCGGGGCTGCGGCCCAAGAATACTTTATGAAGTGAAGTTCGGGAGTGGAAACTGTAACATGCACGGGTAGCACCGCTGTCTCCATTCTTTAACCTTTCTTTCGGACAAGTTTTAACTCTACAAAATTCGTTTCCGCCCGTGCATGTAGGCCGCTAGGTGCAGAGAGCCAGGATGGCTACTCATTCTTCGCCGTGGGTGTATATTCCACCGTGTGCTAAATTTTCTGACTTCGTTTCGCTTAATTATCTGATATAGTCTCACTGCATTTCTGCTTGGAGTTTTCTGTGAACCGTATCCACCGTGTTAAGACGAACAGTGTATTTTATGCCGATGTAAATTGAAAAAATCTAATAAACCAACCGTCTCGGATCATAGTGGAGTACATCATTTCATGACTAGCTTCTCTAAATTTGCTAATTTCTAAAAACAATTCTAAATTAGGTCTACAAGGCGATGTAACCTACAAATGTACTGCCAGTAAATTCTGGAGTACTTGACTACAGATGAAGAGAAATGTTCCAGTTTTCATCCCCGCTTTTTTGGCTGGGTGATCGTCGAGCTAGTGCACTGGTCTAGGACGACTGGTGTCCAACATGTCGCCGATACCTGAACAACAAAGGTTTTCCACTTCCTGAGGGAGTTTGGTCAGCCTGCGGGAGACAGCTATCGATACAGGGAAAACAATGGCCCGTGAGAAGAGGATCTGATGCTGAAAACATCGAGGGAGCAACACACCGGGAAACCGCAAGTTGAAATTGTCATTTGTCAAGGTTGTGTCCGACTTTTAATATTTTGGAGGTATTAAAAAAGTAACTGGTTAAATTCACAGTGAAAATTAAGTTTGTGGGAAAACCAAAATTAAAAACCTTTGTGTAATTCGTTATGATAACGATAGAATTATATTTGACATATAATGGTGCAAAACTAAAAGTGGTGTAGAATTAAAAATTCTCCTGAAAGAAAAATTTAATTTTGTGTGAATTGTGTAATATTATTAGTTTTGGTATGTTGAAAATGTTATGTTACTTTAGATTTTATTGTGGCAGAGGGTGAATAATTTGTATTTTTTATTTTGTTAATTGTTAACCTTGACATTTGAAAAATCTGTAGTCAAGATGTCGGACGGGGAAACAAGTTTTACGGGTTTTTCTGCAGAGGATGTAGAGGGTAGGAATGATGAGAATACACAATTAGGAGATCAAGTTCATAGGTCAAATGAGGGGAACAAAAATGAATTAACACTAATATTGGAATTAGTTAAGGATCAGTTTTCACATTTTCAAGCAGAACAGGAGAAAAGATTTGCTGAGTTTAGGGAAGAGCTGAAGGAGAGGTGGGATGTTATCAGTGAGGGTTTACAGCAAAGAGTTGTGCAGTGTGAGGGTGAGGTACAGAAGGTAGCGAGCAAAGTACAGGCAAACGAAAATGTAATTAAAGAGTGTGAGGTTAGGACAAAACTTGTTGAACAAAATTGTCAGAAATTACAAACTATTGTAGAAAATATCCAAGTTCAGCAGCATAAGTTACAGGATAATGTTAATGGGCAAGGGGAAAAAATTTCAACAAATGCTAAAGAAATTGAACAATGTTGGATTCAAATTCATGAAAATGTTAGGGACATACAGGGACTCGAAAGGCAGGTGCAGGAGGCAGAAAGTAATTTTGAAGAAAATGTAGAAAAACTATTTAGTCAGAGTCCAGTAATTGGTCAGCATCTGGAGAATATTCGACGAGAGGTGAGAAAAATACAGAATAAATGTAAACAACACTGTGATGAAAATTGTAAGCAGTTGCGTAGACAGGGCTATGGCCTAACAGGAAACCACAATTCATTGACTTCTGACGATATTTTGACTTTTGAGAGAACAGTCCCAAAATTTAATGGAGACAACAGAGGACCTAACCCTATACAATTCATACACAAATGTGAGCGAGTGCTAAATTCTTTGGGGGGGGGGGGGGTCAGATGAACAAAGAGTACAGCTGTTTGTCAGTCGGTTAGAGGGTGATGCAGCCCAGTGGGCTAGTTGGAAAGAAACTGACTGGGTAAATCTTTCAGAAGCAAAAGCAGCTTTTTTGCAGAAATACTGGGGAATCTACATACAGGATGACTTTTTACAGTATATATTTGCAGGCAAATACAGACCACAAAGTGGGCCTATGGCAAATTATGTACAGCAACAACATTTGCAGACCAGGTATTTGGATCAGGGAATGACAGAAGAAAGGTTCATTTCACATACAAAACATAATTTCCCATGGCCATGGGCAATCCAAAACTGTATTTTAGGGAGTAGACCTAAAAATGTTGATGATTTGATTGAATTGTTAGAAGCTATTGATAGGAGTAATGAGAGGGAAGACGGATTGAGGAAAAGAGAAAAGGATAATAGGGACAGAGTTTAGGGGAATGATAGAGTAAATAATCAAGAAAGAAATGAGCAGAGAGAAGACGGTAGAGAGAGGCATGGTGGAAATCATGAGGATAATAGGGGTGGTAGAATACAGAATGATCAAAGGCAAGATAGGGATGGTCAGAGACAGGCTAGGAATAATCACAGGAATGAAAGGGAGGGGCAAAGAGAAAGGGAAACAAATTTAAACTTGTAGAAAGGGGGGATTGTGTCCCGAATGCCTCCTTAGACCGACCAATGGGGACTGTGGACAGGAACGAATCTACTGGGGAACCCAGCAATGACAGTCAATTACCTGGAGACATCCTACCCGCACTAACCTACAGCAGCCAGTCGACAGCCACAACATAAACCACCAAGTCAAGCCCGACAAAGCAAACGATCTAGCGAAGATCATCAATGAGAAGCACCAGGTATTTGAATGCCAAGGGTCTATTGGACAGACGACGGTGATGGAACATGAAATCCATCTCACCACCAAGAAAGTGGTGTACAACAAACCCACCCTACCCTCACCAGCCAAACGAGAGGTGATTGAGACCCAGATCGCCGAGATGAAACAACTGGGAATCATTCAACCAACCCAACCAGCCTACAACTCTTGAGTTGTAATCGTGCCAAAGAAGGAAGGAACACTGAGATTCTGCGTTAATTACTGTGACCTGAACCAAATAACGCAATCTGTCGCACCACCAGACCTGCATATGGATCACACATTGAAAGCATTGGGCCAGGCCAAGATTTTTAGCAAACTTGATTTGCGCAATGGCTACTGGCAGATTCCAGTTAAACCAGAATCTCGCCAGTACACCGCGTTCACTGCCCCCAACAGGGAAAAATGGAAATTAACAGTGATGCCATTCGGGCTGAAAAACGCCCCAGCTACCTTTCAACAGATGATGTCTGCCATTGTGCTCACAGGATACATAGAAAATTTCTGTCACGCCTACCTGGACGACGTGATAATTTACTCCAAAACATGGGAAGAGCAACCGGTGCTAGAACGATTTGAGCTCCACAAGCTGACATGCAGACTAGACAAGTGCCATTTCGGAGCTACCGAAGTAGAATTCCTGGGCCACCGGATAACCCCTACAGGAAATTATCCTCAGGAAGTGAAGATTCAAGCCATCCAAGAGGCTACACCACCACAAAACCGCAAGAAGCTGAGACGTTTTTTGGGATTATGCAATTGGTTGCGGAACTACGTGCAAAATGCCGCAGAACTCATGAAACCCCTGAACGACTTGCTCCAAGGAGCCAAGGCCTGGAAGTGGACACCAGAAGCTGCCCAAGCTTTTCCACGTGTTAAAGCTGCCTTCCAAGCACCTGCCGTGCTACACAGACCAGATCCTACCAGACCATTAATTCTTCAGACCGATGCCAACAAGCATGGCTTAAGAGCAGTGCTGTACCAGCAGAAACCAAATGGGGGAAAAGGAAATTATTTCTTACGCCAGTATCCAACTTACAGACCCAGAGATCTGATACCACAGCAATGAGCAAGAGTGCCTCGCAGTAATTTGGGCGGTCAATAATTTTAGATTCTACCTCGAGGACGCACCCTTCATCCTTCGCACTGACAACCAGGCTCTAGCATGGCTACAGAAGACCAGTGAAACTAATACAAAGCTAGGAAGATGGGTTCTCCTGCTACAAGAATTCACATTCACCACTGTACATTGCCCTGGGAGGAATAATAAGTTGCCAGACGCACTATCCAGAGTTCCTGCCAACACAAACTGAGACGACTCCACTCTGGAAGACTGGGACCGAGCTATCCCACCTGAATATCCAAGACAACAAGGCACTAAAGAAGATGTGGTACAAGCCATTACAGCCACTCTTGAACGACAACAATTCGCCAATGAGCAACATCAGGACCCCGACATAAACAAGAAGGTACAAGCCAACCCCCAAACCTACAGAGATGAAGGAGGCTACATATGGGCACAAAATGAAAGCGACAGACTTACATGGAAGCTTTGGGTGCCAACCACATTACGAAGTGATCTATGTGCCTATTACCACGACCACCCACAAGCAGGCCACCCAGGAACTGCGGAAACCCTTAGACAGATACGGGAGAGATTCACCTGGAATGGCATATGCCGTGATGTTAAAGAATATGTCTCTCACTGCCTATCATGTGCCACCACTAAGGCACATGGAAAAACGCAAGCCGAGCCACATCTACGATGACCTACCACAACGTGGCACACGGTCGCCATAGACCTGATGGGGCCATGTCCCACCTCGCATCGCCAGAAGAGATACCTGCTGGTTGCCACTGATCTCTTCTCCAGATTGGTAGAAGCCTATCCACTGCCAAATGCCGAAACAACCACCATCATACGAAAATTTGACAAAGAACTTTTCCCTAGATGGCGATACCCGAAAGCCATTCTGACTGACAATGGAGTCCAATTCAGAGGGGGAAAATGAGCCACTGCCACAC
Organism: Medauroidea extradentata; assembly: GCA_003012365.1. NCBI lineage: Eukaryota > Metazoa > Arthropoda > Insecta > Phasmatodea > Phasmatidae > Medauroidea > Medauroidea extradentata. The sequence continues at coordinate 32,236 of PNEQ01070640.1, forward strand.
ACAGATGGAGCACTGAAACCTGGACCACTCCAGGATACCACCCACATCCGACCGAGCGCCGGAACCAAGAAATAAAGAACGGCCTACGAGTCAGAATGCAACAGAATCACTAGAACTGGGACGCATACTTTCCCGAAATCTTGTTCACCCTTCGCCGCAGTCGCAACGACGCAACCGGAACGACCCCAAGTGAGTTGCTCTTCAGAAGAACCATCTCTCGCCTACGAGAGTGGGAATGGGAAGAGAAGCCCACAGACATCCCTACAGCAGAGGAAGTCCGCAAGAACATCAATGAACGGAGAACAAGGGCAACTGACAGACAACAGTGCTACCTGCAGAAGAAAATGCCCAGACCAAACTCCAGGCCAGCACAAGCCACAGAGAGCAGCTACGTATATACGAGCAGCCACCCGCTCAGCAATAAAGCTGCCCACTATCATGCAGGGTTTTACCCTAAGTGGGAAGGACCCCAAGAGGTAATTGAGCAGAGAGGTAACACTCTTTGGGTGCAAGATGACTGGGGAAAGATAACCAAAGTGAGCATCACTGACACCAAACCAGCCCCAGCTCCACCTAGCTTTCCAAGCTTGAACTAGGCAAACCAAACTCCGTTCAATGAACAAGAGGGAGTAAGCATGGAACCTCCTTCACGCCGACAGCAGGTACAAGCTCCACCATCCATGCCTACACCACCCCTCCGAAGGATGAGCAACCAGGTGACAGACGAGATCCACCCGCCAGACTCCACTCTGAACTTCGAGCCCCGGTGCACACAGGAAGCCGCCCCAACCTTCGCCGGGCGACATCCACCCTGCTCCCGGTCGGCCAGTCCAGATCAAGAGAACACCGCAGACTCGCCTACAGCACCGCCCGCTCAGACGCTGCAACCGCCGCCCGCTCCAACGCAGATGCCGCTGCTCACTCAGACGCAGCCACCCAGCAAAACACCCTCCTTTTCCGAGGTTTGAGAGGAAATACGTTCCACCGCCGAGACGTATCCAGCCGTGGAGAAGCTGCCGAGGACCACCAGAGCAACAAACTGCACGCTACCGAGAGACCTTGTGGCGTAAATCACCACTCGCCCAGCAGAACAGCAGAGAGGAGAGACACTGTGTGCAAAAGACCTAGAGTCTTTTGTACCAGCTCAGTGCACAGACACTGTTGTTGATGATGGACGCCGCAGCGTTCGCTGCACTGTCATCCAGCCCGCTGAGTGCATCCAAGCAAGTGCTATGCCAGTAAGTACCCAACCAGTGCGACGGGTCAGGTTAGCCTTGTTGTGGGTACCCTAGTGATAAGTTAGGTTTAGTCGGTGCTACGAACCTTTTCAGTGTAAGTTGAAAGCAGAGTACCCCCATGCCGCATCCCTGTGGATGCCAGAAAGAAGACAGTGCTACGTCACTGCATCATCCTGCAAGTAAGTTCTACAATTATTGTTAAGCAAGAGAAATGTGTATTTTTTGTTTGTGGTTATGTGTCTCATTTTACCCTAGCAACAATACGCTGTCAGTAGTTCAGTTGAGAAGCTCCAACTGGATTTGAACCCGACACTTACCCTTCAGCCACAGCAATAAATTGCCATAGCTTAACAATTGAATTGGAATAGCAGACTCCTCAGTAAAGTCAGTAATTTCTGAGCCAAGTAATTCGCCTGTTTGTTTTGTTGTATCTAGTATCTGCCCCGAGATACATCCCCTGTCATGCAACAATTCTAAGCAGGTTAGGTGTCATGATAATTTCTCTGACGAGGAACCAGTAAGCAAGTGAGCAGTTCATGTAAGAAACCACTATGTTGTTGCCTTAGCAGGAGATAAGTCATTTCAGTACTTGATATTGTGTTGTCTTTTCTTGCCACAATATGCTGGCTGTAGTCCAGTTGAGTATCATACCCTGGGAATTGACCCAACACATCCCCTAATACCATTGCTAATGACGAGAGCTAATCAACTGATGCAGGAACAGGCTACTCTATACCACTTGTCTATATATGCCAGTAAATATCTGTATACACAACTCTGTTCTTTCATGTAAAAGTAAGGTGTGTTTTGCCAAATGCAGCAACAATACGAGCCCACAAAGTATGGACTATGGACATGAGGAATACCTCTTAAAAATGGGACGAAGAGCTGCCATTGTAAATTGTAAATACCACTGTGAAATATGTTGTATTGTTAACCAGAGTATAACCATGTTGTATTTTCAAGTTGCAGATTGATGTAACAAGTGTATCACCCGATTTTGGTGCCTGTCAGATGTAAGTAAAGCCAACAACATGTAAAGTAACCACTATGTAAAAGAGCACTGGCAACCACATATTTTCATTGAATCTCCTTCCCCAAGATAGCTAGCTTTGCATTGGAGAGTTCCATACGTCAATACAGGACACCGCATGTGCACCTTAGGCTGAGGGTCATCTCCAAGAGCAAGAGGCTGAGCGAAGAGAGGACATCCACCTTGAGAGAGAGATGAGAAAATCTACAAGCGAAGAATGTGGAGCAGAACAGTCTGGACGAGGCGTCAGCTGTTCGAGCAGGGGGGTTTGACGCATGCTCGCAGCATCTTGAGCTGTGAAGCCGCTGCCTTATCCTGCCCGTTCCATATTCCCGCACCCATTGTTAATTCCTTTCTACCCTTATTACTCCCGCACACGTCAGTGCACACTAACCTGACACCAAATACTACATATAAAGCCTACCTAACCCATCCTTAGTTATCCTTCATTCACAAAAAACCTGGGCAAGTATATTCTAACGTTTTTTTTTTTTTTCAACGAGACGTTTTGCCGCCTGTAGACACGCCACCCACAGCACAGAAACCACAGAGGAGGAAAGGCCCACTCTCACTGAGCAGTAGCTCTGCTATCACTGAAAGGTACAGCTGTGGTAGATTTCTCTACCTTTACCGCTACTACAAGCTACAGCTCCAGGCCCGGAAGACCAGCGACCGCCGGATCCCTTGCAGAAGCGCTCATCACGACCATGAAAGCCTTCTACGCCAGTTGTCCAGCTTTGCCAACCAAGAGCCGCTTTCCGAGGCGTCGTCACCTGCATCAACGACTCTCCCCACGAAGCTAGTGCTCTTCGGTTCCTTCCTACACGCCCTTCAGGCTTTTTAGGCACAGGGTGTTTCAGTTTCATTGTTGGCGTATGCCAATAAACAACGCAGCACGTCATTCCTTTCTTTTCTTCACTCGCCATACCTTTCCATTGTTGACAAACCCATCCACCTGCAAGACACCTGTGTCCCCTGCATCCCATAGGATCGCAACGGGAGTTTGATATCGGGTCGTCTTAATCATCCTACGACTGGAAGGAGGCGTAAGCCGTGCACCTCCCAGATTTTCTTCATACACCCTCTGGAGGTAGCACGACTACACTGTGCTTTTTCCAAGTGGTGTTGGGTTTTTTCTTGACTGGGAGAGGTGAAAAGGCTTAGAGACGTGCTGAGGTGCACTTCTAGCGCTCCTCTACAAGTCCGCCTGCCCAGCGCCAACAATAGTGCCCCCGCATTAAGGCTTTTCATGCAACAACAGGCGATCCTACGGGATACCAGTTTCCAACAATCAGCTAGTCTTATCATTCCATCTTCACCTGAGTCACAGTCAGGCTATGCCTAAGAGGTCAGGTAGGAAGTTGAGGGCCAGACAGGAGTTCGCCAAGTTGGTACAGAAGGCACTGGAGGTTAGGGATCCTGAGACGCCGCCGCTCGACGAGGCACACCACTCAATGGCCATGCCATTGTCCGGCTGGCGTTACAGTCCCCTGGTGGATCAGCCTTCCTTACCACCCCCTCCTCAATACCCGTTTCCGAACTCCATCCTCGCCTTGTGGACCCCCATCCGACGCAACTCGTAACTTAGGCACTTACGTGCTATCCTGTCCGGGGAATCAGCACCCCATTGTTGTCACTTCTTCCCTTCCACCTTCGGCTACGCCTATTGTGGAAGCGCAACCTTCAATGCAGTGCTAGTTTTCCTCGCTGTAATAGCCTTTACGAGGTGAGGAGAGTCCGACGAGGAAGACGGCGGTCGACGCTTCGGGAGTGCATCCTGGGAGTGCAGCATGCCGCCACCCAGCCATCGCGCCCTCGCCGACAGACTACCCGTTCCCCCACCAGGTGCATGGAACATCAGAAGCCCCCAAGCGCATCAAAATCCCACAAGTGCATCAACAGATTTTAGCTCACCAACGTGCGACTTTCACCACCGAAACCACGTCAACTTCATAAACGTAAAACTAAAATAGTTGTCTGTTCTGTGACAGTTTATATTCCCGTATATATTCGTGTATAGTGCGCCCTCGTGTATACAGTAAAACCTCTTTATAATAACCCATTTTACAATAACCATCTCTCTATAACAACCCTTTTCTCATGAACTGAGAGATTTTAAAGTAGGTGTTTTACTGCACAATTAAACCTCTTTATAAAGATCACCCCCATATAAAGACTCTATTCTAGGGAACCATGAGGGGTCTTTGTAAAGAGGTTTTACTGTAGTGTGCACCATGATTTTTTCAACAAGTTACAGGGGAAAAAAATGTTTAGTACCTCACTAGAGTATGTATAAAAAACACGGAAGGATGAGCCTGAGCCGAGCAAACAGGTAAGTAAATGTGGCTGGCAACATATAAAAGAGAAAGGAAAAATATCACACTGGTTAAGAGTGTGAAGGCAGAGAGGGTGGTGGTGAGCCAGGAGCGGTGGGGTGGCTTGTCTCTTTGCCAAGGTCGCTTGATGCCTGCCAACCTTCGCGCACGGATTTGTGTGTGTGTGTGTGTGTGTATGTGTGTGTGTGTGTGTGTGTCTAAACAACATTCCCTCTCTCTTGCTCTGCTGTGCCAGCCGTTTCCAGCATGTTCCCCCTCCTCCCCCACGCCCCTGAGATACCCTCACCCCTACGATTACAAGCCGTGACAGCAAGCTTGCTGTTTTGTATCTCTCCTGGTGTGTTTGAGGGAAGGTGGGGAAGGGAAAAAAGAATGACTCTTTTTTTCTTCTTCCCTTTCCCATGGAAAGATAGCTGGTCAGGAGCCGTCAAATCTCTTTCGCGGGTGAGGGATGGGGAAGGAGGGGAAAAGGAGAACAATGATGCCCCTTTTCTTTCTTTCTTTCTCCATGGAACGATAGCTAATCATGAGACGTAAAAATTAACTTATATTTGCTTCCGCCCGTCACCCATGAAGTTTCATTTCTGCCACATCAAATTACCAACCCTTGTAACCAACAGTTTAAAAGTACCTGTGTAAAGGCTAGTAAACTTCTGTTCATCACCAGAAAAGTTTTTAACCCTCGTATTGTGTAAATTGTGGATAAGATGCTTCGTGAAGGAGTGATTTCACCTTCGACGTCAGATTATGCGAGTCCAGCATCTCTGGTGAAGAAGAAAGACGGAGGGTTTAGATTGGTGACGGATATGTCTAAAGTTAATCAAAAGATATTTTTAGATCCGTTTCCTGCCCCTACGGTGGATGCTGCTCTTCAGCATTTAGGGAAGTCTAAAGTGTATTCCATACTTGACCACAACGCTAGTTTTCATCAGTGTCTCTTGCACCCGGATTGTCGGAAGTATACCGCATTACGTACCCCTTGGGCGCAATACGAATTCAATCGCATACCTATGGGAGCGAAATTTGGAACGCAAGCTTTGTCCCGAGTTTTGGATCACATATTGTCTGATTTGAAATTTAAGTGTGTCTATAATTATCTGGATGATATTATTGTGTGCAGCGCTGATATAAATGATCACTTGGAGCATTTGCACCTGGTATTGACTCGGTTGCGTTCAGCCGGTCTTACCGTGAACCTGAGCAAGGTCACTTGGGCGGCTCCTTCTGTCAGGTTCTTAGGATATATAGTGTCCGAAGGCCGTTTAGTTATGGATCCCGAGAGAGTGTGTCCCGTTGTGGAATTTCCCCGTCTCTATACATGGCTGATTTTGACCTACGATTTGCGTTGCATGTTGACGCGTCCAATGTGGCACTCGGGGCAGCTGAGTCAACTGAGGGATGGTAAGTTATGTCCTGTCGGTTTTGCTAGCAGAACATTGAGCGACGGAGAACAGCGCTTAAGTTCTTTCGAAAAGGAGGCATTAGCCTGTGTGTGTGGGGAACCTCCAAATTTGAGTCGTTCTTAGGTGGGGTAGAATTCGACCTGTATACCGACAACCAGGCGGTTACTTGGCTGCTAGGGCATTCACATGACTTCGGCAAGCTGGGCCGATGGGCATTTCATTTGTCACGATTTCAGTTCGTGATGCATCATGTTCCGGGTTCCAATAATGGAGCTGCAGACGCATTGTCGAGAATGTTTGATCCCGTTGATTTTGAGGTCGGTTCGTTGGACGTCGTGTGCCCTGGTAGTCTGAGTGCCATGTATATCCTTAGCCCCTCCTTTTTTGAGAAACTTCAGGAAGCTCAGTTGAAGGACCCGGTCTGCCGTGATTTGGTGGCCGCGGTACGGAAGGGTGATCCAGGGCCGTATGTTGTCTCGGACGGTCTCCTAAGTTATGTTGGACACCGTGGGGGAGCAAAGCGTTTGGTGGTGGCTGAGCATTGTAGGGCAGAAGTACTAGCTTATTACCACTCTTCTCCTTTTGGTGGACATCTGGGTAGACAAGGAACGCTTAGAAAATTGTGTGGACGGTTTTATTGGCCCACGGTCAGTAAATATGTGCGTCGCTATGTTCAACGTTGTGAGTTGTGTTTGCGTGTAAAGCCTGTGCAAAATTCTAAGGTTGGTTTATATTCGGTAGACTCCGTCAACTATAGTTGGGAAGTTTTACATTGTTATGTATTTGGTCCCTTGGTGCGATCCAAGAAAGGGAACATAAACATTCTTATAGTCCTGGATGTGTTCTCCAGTTTTGTGATCCTGATGGCATTGCGGTCAGTGAAGAGTAAGGAGATTACGCGGGTGTTATCTGATAGAGTGTGGTCGGTGTTTGGTCCCCCGGTCCATTTGGTGACTGATAATGCTCCGTATTATGTATCCGCGGAATTCCGGAACATGTGTTTCCGGTGGGGAATTTCACGTTTTACTTCTAGCCCTTATTTTCCGTATGGAAACAGGGTGGAGAGATTCAATAGAAATCTGAAATGTACCTTGTCCGCCCTCTATCATTCCCAGCAAGCATTCTGGGATCAGGATTTAGACTTAGTCAACCTTGGATTTAACTCGGCTGTGTCCGGAGTTACAGGTCATAGTGCCGCCCGTGTGGTGTTGGGTCGGGATGTCCTGCACCCTGTGCTGAATGTTTGGGGGGTTCCTTTTCCGGCTGCACCCATGTCAGATGGCGAACGAGAACGTCTGAGCGCCGTGGTGCTGGGTCGTCTTTATGATGAGCGGGGACGTTTGCAGACGCGTTACAATGCTGGACGCAACCCATCCGATTTTGATGTCGGGCATTCCGTGTTTTGCAGGTCCTTTGCGCACCCTTCACGACCCGACGAACGTGGGAGTAAGCTCATGACTAGGTTTGTAGGTCCATTCGACGTGGTTAAGTTGTTGGGCCCTAATACGGTGCTCTTGGCTGATCCTGGTTCGGGGCGTATTGTCAGGAAGGCGCACGTGAGCCATCTAAAACATGCTGCCAAGCCGGATCGTAGTTGTTAATAGAAATGTTAGTTCTGTTTCAGAGATGTGGGGCGGAGGTAGAGTCACTTAGTGTTGAGTGTTTGTGGTTAGTAGTGTATGTGGTTAGTAGTGTATGTGGTTTTTTGTGGTTGTTGTTGTATTTGTTTGTAACCCGGGTGTGTTTCTTCGTTTTTTGTTATTTGTACTTTGTCACGTTGTTTGTGAATTTGTGTGTATTTTATGTGCCTCCGGAGGAATATTTTTATACATAAATTTGCAGTGAGAACAATGGGTTCTATCTTATAATGTATATGGTGTTTGAATAATGTAATGAAAGGAGAGTGGTTATAAAGAACAAGGCGCTATATAGTATGTAGATGTTTATTATAATATTTTAAAAGGAATTCATGTAATTGATATGCTTATTCTTATTGAAGTTTTATTTTTTCCTAATATGTTCACAAGGGAAATAATTTCAAAAATCATATGTTCTTGTAATCTTGTGTGGAAATATTAGTAAGGGTATTAATTTGTTATTATTTACAGGGGCTTTGATATCTTAGGAGGTACGTATACGATCACATTGTTCTTTGTTTACATGTGTCCGGGCCGCTCGTTTCCTATTCCTTACCCTTCTGGCACGAGAGGTTCTACGAGATTCTTTGGAGTGGGATCTTCGATCTGGCGAGGGTTCCTGTGCACCCTGAGGTCGGGTGGGGCGCACTATCCCCAATGATGACCAAGGGGCTGGCTTCAAGAATTTCTACCAAGTGGCATGACTGTATGTCTGTGAGACCCTTGCACCGTTTTGGTGGGGGGAGTTGAGCTGGTCAGCTCACCCCCATGTGCCCTAAAGGATTGTTTAGAGTATGAGACTGTGATTTTCCTGGACAGATTTTGTACCGGCTTGTGAATTTGAATAGTGTGCCGTGTGTTAGCCCGCCAATGAACTCGTTATCCCCTCCCGCATAGACTGACACGCTTGCCGCAGCTTCATGAATGTTCGGCCAGGTTCGGCCGTCTTCGAGCTTCTCCCCCCTTTTCCCCTTCACTCCCGAGCCTAGGCGTGCCTTCCTGAGCGGTTTGGGGTCACTCTTCATCCGTCCTGCTAGCAAGTGAGTTTACCGAGATCTTCGTGGCCGTCGCGGCGCCATGCTTTCATTTATTAGTTTCTGGTAAGTCTTATTTATATTTGGAACATTTTCTTAGAGTTTGCCATCTCGATCACGAGGGGATCGGAAGCCCCATTTATTTGTATTTGTTAATTGGGTGTAATGTTTCCATTTGATTTGTTACCAGACATTCAACGTTTTGTGATCAGCCTGAGGGCCTTTGTTCAGTACCTTGTAAACCTTATTGATATTAAAAGTGAGTTTGTTAAAATTTAATATTGCATATGTAATGGTCGTAGTTAATCCCGTGTCCCGTTAGCGAGTAAGTACGTCGCCTAATGAAGTGAGTGGAGAGGTGTGGGTAGGAAACTTGTGCCTAGCACAGAGTGTCGCTCTTGTGCTAGAGTTGTAGGGATTTGTGAAATTGTTCCCACGAGATTCGGGCACAGAAGTGTAACTCGTAGAAAATATTCTTTTTGGTGGGGGGGAGGGGATGGGCAACTCTGCAATGGTACCTGAAATTGCTGTTCCTTGACAGGAAGAGTAATAGTATTAGTTTTTATTTTGCACATAAAAACTCATTTTCTGAATGTCATAATTTAGCATCAATATATCTGTATATAATTACCTGCAACGTCTGTACCGTCTCAAAAAGTGTGATCGAAAGCAGGGCAGATACTCGATACTAGAAGAAACTTATTGTAACTAAATGGGTGGACAAATTGATTTTTTAAAATACTAATTCATAAGTTGAGTTTTTAAGACTGGTTTCACTGACTTAAAATTTATGATCTGTTTGAGCGGGCTCCTAGGGTTTTGGGGTGGGTTTTTAGTTTGTTTTCTTAAGTTTTCATAACTTTTTAGGGGATTCTGAGTTTTGTGGCTTTGTTTGAGAGTCTGCCTTCCCTTTCTTCCTCTCTTGTTTGCCTGGTCTGGTAGGCTGTTTAGCGAGAAGGGTTGCCCCGGTTGACAGCGCTATGTCTTCCCCTTTCCCGCCGGCCCTACTTCTCCACTGGTCATGGAGGGCTGGGCCTGGAGGGGGGAGGCCTAGTTCCGTCTGCCGGCGGTAGGGGCGCGAGTGAAGCGAGCAGTTGACTCGCGATGCGTGCGGAACTCTGAACTCTTAGGTCAGATGTGGATGTGTAAACATCCTACTGCACCGTGGTGTTCGACGGAGACAAGGAGTCTTAACAGGCATGAGGGAGTATCGCAAGTCGTGGCCTAAGTGGCCTACGAAACTTCTGGTTTAAGGATCGCCTGTCTTGCAGTTCTGTGAGTGAGTCGCTTACCACGACTATCAGTGGAGTTCTTTGGTGAGTTTTCCCGTCCACCTTCGCTTGAGGCACGTTCACCTAGCCGCAATTATAGTCCTGATTGCTTAAAATTGAGAAGGAGCAGGAGAAGTTCATGCCTGGTTGGAGGCTTTTTGGACATTTACTGTTGGATTCCGGCAAAGCATAGTTCATAGCGCCTTGTTGTCTAAAACACGGATAAATGTAATAGTTTTCTTAAAACGTCTGAATAAGTGACCCTTTGACACATCGTTCACGAAGCAGTTATTCGGGAGTGTGGTGTGATTGGATTGAATGGGGGAACTAAATGGTAAAGCACACAGAGTTGTAATACATTTTTAACGAGTGCTGTATTACTTTGTGAAGAGTTGAATGTCAATAATTGTTCAGATTTTGTAATGGCCCTAGTGGCGACTGTATTTTCTGGTAAAAGTGGGCATTAAGTGCGGGTTATTGATGTCACAAGCGTGTTTTCTTTGCTCGAGAGAAACCCTTTCATTAACTCACTATAAGCATTGGTTTTTTGAACTGGTAGGGACTTGCCCCGAATGTTGGAATTGTAATGTGTTTGTTTTTTTTGTTAAATGGTAATATAGGCCTTCAGCCTCTAGAGTCATCTCCTTGGAGTTCAGTTCAAGGTCACTGCGAAACTCTTCTCCATACGGGGGCAAGTGGAGGTTTGTGGTGCTATCGAGCAAAGAAATGCGAGTTGTGGGTTTGGTATTTATACTATTATTAATACTAAGTAAATTGTTTACTGTGTTGGGGACGCAGTGTATGTGTACATTGCCAGGCATGTCTGCGCCGTGTGATTTTTTATATCGCCTTGGGCGGGCGGATCTAGTAATTTATTTTAATGAATGAGGTGTCGGGTGACAGATGACGAAACCACAGTCGAGCTGCGTCAACGTGCAATTACTTGGTTTCGCAAGGAAGAAGAGAGGCGGAAGGATGTTTTGCGGGTAGATAAGGGAAATGGGTGAGAAAATAACGATCGGTGGATGAGGGACTTGATTAAATCTTTACCTTGCGTTGACAGCTGAGAGATAGAGCCCATTCTGGATTTCTTAATTAGATTGTCATGAATTACGGATTTAAAGCAGGTTCCAGAAAAATATTTGCTGGTAGGGTTGGCAGTAAAATGTATGGGGCCATTGGCTGAAGTTTTGGCAGATGTTCTGTCTAATGAGGATAGTTGCACAGTCGATTGTTTTCGACGAGAGGTATTAAGTCGAGTTTGTCCGGCCGGAGTTAGGTTCCGATGCGTAATGCGTCATGTAGAACGTTTCCAAAGACCTAATGAGACGTTCGTAGCCTTTGTAGAATCTATTATTGATTACAGTAAGGCCATGGGGGAAACTAGAGAGGAACGGGATTTGATAGCCTTAATCATGGAAAATATTTCCCCTATGACGAGGGCCGAATGCAACTTATGTGCCTACCCGACATCTCTGCTTGAGTTAAAAAAGTTAGCGGTGGATATACAGGGCAACGGAGAAACGCGAAAAGAATATTATAAGGAATTATGCTATGAAAAAAAAAAAGGGTTCGGGAGGATGCGGAAATGACCGACCGGATTGTGTGATGCCTGTAGATTTACGGAAAGTAGATGAAAAACTGAGATCGATGCAGAAAGAGTATTCCAGTTGAACAGGTAGGTGTGCAAATTGCGGCGGTAGAGGACACTGGTTGGCAGAGTGTAAGAAGACTAAACTCAAGGTGGAAGAACGTCTGTGTTTTAAGTGTAATAAAACAGGCCACCTGAGGGCACCGTGTCCGGGAAATGGGCAAGGGCTGGAGGGGGCCACGACCTTGCAGCCCGTTTAAATCAGACTTCACACATTAATAAAAGCTCCCCTGTGAGTAATGTGTTATTGATGGGGGGAAAATATTTGAACGAATGGGCTTTGTTGGATTTGGGAGCGACAAGGAGCATAATTAGTTGGAATTTGTGGGAGCGGCTGGTAAAATTGGACGCCTCCTTAAAGGGTAAGTTAACATCAGTCGATGAATCCTGTTTTTTTTACGGCCGATGGTACAAAATTACGTAGTGAGGGTAGTGTTAAGTTGCACTGTAAGATAGAGGGATTATCGTGGAATTTTAGTTACGCGGTGATTAAAGGATTGCGTGTGGAGGCGGTGCTTGGGTTGGATTTCTTGAGCTTTGTACAGGCAACAATGAATTTCCGAAGCAGCACTCTTTCGTTAGGTTTAAGTCCTCAGATTCAGGTAAAATTGGGGCGAAGGA